>JAQQSW010003690.1:0-14633 GCA_028646575.1 Pseudocheirus occidentalis | reverse complement strand
GGATGGATGGACGGACGGATGGATGGATGGATGGATGGATGAACGAATGGATGTTTCTTGACCATAAATGATCCTTTGATTCAGGGAAGCCAAATTGGACTTCCAACAAAGGGTCTCCCATGCACGTATCAGGTTCATACCAGCATCCTCTGCAATCAGGTGTCCAAGCTTCTCACGCAACCGACTGTCTCTCTTTCCAAAGTCACCAGTGATCTAATTGGGAAACTTAATGGATTTCCCCTCCTCAGTCTAGACCATCTGTGGCTTCTCTGCAGCCATTGACACTGTCCGTAGCCCTTCCCTCTGAATACTTCTCTTTCCTCTTGGTTCTCAGGACACCCCTGTCTCCTGGTTCTCCTACTACCTGTCCGATGGCTCCTTCTCCTTCTGCTTTGCTGATCTTCATCTAGGTCAGGTCCCCTAATTGGCTGTTGTCCCAAGTTATGTCATTGCCTTCTAGACTAGGCCACACCACCTGGTGGTCTTGTTCATTCCCATTAGTTTAATTATGATCTTCATGTAAACGGTCCCCATATTTTCCTGTCTAGCACTGATTGCACTCTTCAGCTTCAGTCTCATGTATCTTTGATGACGTCTTGAATATCTTGAACATAGACACGTCAAACCCAACAGGTTCAAACCAGAACTCACTAAGTTCCCCCCAAACCTTCCCTGCCCCTTCTGAACCTTCTTATTGCTAATGATCTCCTCTTTCAATTATCTGGAATTGTCCCATCTAGAGCCATGTTCCATCACCTAGTAGAAGATCAGATCCAGGAGGTCTCATCTTTGTCTCTGCATTCCCTTAACCAATCACAGTGTCTCTCTGACCCACTTTGTTTTAAATAAATGCTTGCCCTAGTGCATTGTTGTATTGAGAATTCCAAACATCTTCTCCTTAGATTGTCCCTAGCTTTTGGAAGACCATGACTGCTTTTGTTGTATGTACCCCAAACATGACACTATTATCCAACCCTTGTCCTACTCACTTAGTCCCAGAATTCCAGAATCTCAGAGTTGAAAAGTACATACTAGTATCTATTCCAGTCTGAGCCTTACTAGGAATCCCCACTGGGATCTACCCACCAGTGGTTCTCCAGCTTCTGTCTGAAGCTTCCTCATGAGGAGGGGCCCTGCACTTCCCAAGGCAGTGTAGGCCACTCTGGGTCTGCTGTCATGGTGAACAAAGTTTTAACTGCCACCAAGCCTAAACTTGTCTTGGTACACTGTCTGCCTGTCTAGTTTTGCCCTGTAGCTAACTGCCCTGAAAATCTGTAAAACATATCCTCCAGTCTCTCCAGTGGTCCTTTCTCTAGGCTAAACATGCTTAGTCTATAGAGCTAATCTTCTATTAGCATGAACTCAAGGACCTTCACAAATGTGGTTGCCTCCTTGGGGACCCTCCTCAGTTAAACCAACATTCTTCCTGAAGCACAATGTCCAGGATGGACTACAATATTCTACATGGGGTCTGACCAGCATGCAAGTCAGTCCTGGCACCAGCTTGGACACTAGTAGTTATGAGACCTTGGGGGGACCACTTGGATCCTCTGATCTATAAAAGAGAGGGTTTGAACACCTGATTTCAAGGGTCCTTCTAGCTCTAAACCACCATGACTTGGTTGGGAATGATTACTTGCTTCAGTATGAATTTTGTGCTAAGCCCCATTTCTACCAAATCTTGTCAACCTTGCATGGAAATGATGGATTTATTACAACTTTCTGTGAGCAACTGGGGAAAACATGTTCCCCTTGTCAGAACCAGAATGCCTGAAGCATCAGGGGCTCCAGGCCCCCTTCTCCATCACTCCTCTTCTAGCTACTGTGGGGCCCTTGGCAGCCCTTCCCCAATCGCCTCTGAGATCATAAGCCCAGGAGAGCTAAAAAGGGCTTGGCTGGTCCCTCCTCCCTCCCCCGGCAGTCTGCCTCCCCCGAGACTCTGTTCACTGAACATCACTCATTCACAGGAAGTTTGCCTCTTTCTGAATTACATCTAAATTAGCAACTGTTTGTCAACTGAATTGTTTTCCCCTCGATTTCATTTTGAACTTAACAAGCACCAAATAAAGTGAGCACTTTTAGATACCCTGTGGAACAGAAGGGAGAAACTCTCTTCTGCTGAATGTTGACTTTTTATCCCCAGACACCCCAGTGGATCTGTGATCCTGTCATGGGGACACCCCAGTGATGCTGAATGGAACTGCTCCCTGACTGTACATCTTGCACCCCTCTTCTCTACCACCTCCCACAAGGCTGCAGCAGGGACTCCTCTCAACAGGTGAGGCTCCTTCAGCACTCTCTCCTGATACCCAGAGGACAGCAGTGGGACAAAGGGGCAGCACATTGGTTATTCTCCTCTCCAGCAACTAGTCTATCTTTATTTTTTTAAGTTTTAAATTTTTCTTAAGTTGATAAGCATTTCTTTTCTTCTGCTCCTATTTCTTTACATTGGAAAAAAAAAGATTAGACAAATAAGGTCTTCTATGTTCTATGTTAGACCTGCTAAGACCCTTTCTCCAGTCTTCCTTCATAGCACCTTCATGGGCTACACCTTACTATCTCATGGTCCTCTTAGGGATACTCAATTTAAATTTTTCAGAGGCTGAGTTCCATGATTCACAATCATGCAATAACATAGGCAAATTATCGATCATCAAAAAGGGACCCTCATATATGACCTCTGTCGTTTCCCAAACTCAGGGCCTTTTCATTGGTTCTCCCCAAGACTGTCCTAGCTGCTGCCTGGGCTTCGTTCGAGTCCTAGCTAAGATTCCACCTTCTCCAAAAAGCCTTTACTGATCCTCACTTTCCTTCTCTCTATTAATTAGCATTAATTTATCCTGCATATTAACTTGTCTGTCTGCATGTTGTCTCATCCATTAGATTCTAAGTCCTTGAAGCCAGGGATTCGTTTTTGTTTTGTTTTTGCCTCTCTTTGTAACCCCAACATTTAACATAAGGCCTGGCAACATCAGGTGCTTAATAATTAATTGCTTATTGACATCATTTGATTTGACTTTCCTTCTCTTGCCCCATCCTAGACCCAAATGATTATATAAAACAGATTTTTCTAGGGACGGCCACCGTATACCCTGACTGTCTGAATTAAATTACAGCCTCTCTTGACATCACCCTTCACAGTTTAAAATGCACATTTCTCAAGACATGCCATGGAGGTAGGAGGCAGGGTGGCTATTACTGTCCCTATTGACCGATGTGGAAATGGGCTTTGAGAGGTCAGGGGAGAGGATTAGAGAACACATCTTGAAAAGCATTGGGCTTTCTGAGTACGCTGCTGCTGCTGCCCCTGCTGTGTGTGTGGGGCATGGGGGGAGGTCTGCGGAGGGGTGACAGTAGGGAGGTAGGTTGTCTTTTCTTGCCACAGGCTTCCCTCCCAAATCACCAATGGATGTCTCTCTGAAAATCCATCTATTTCAAAACCACTGAGAAACTGTGCATGTTTAGGCTACTCAGGCTGCCTTCCTTCTTGGGGAGGATTTAAATAGAAGAGAAGACATAATTCTTTCAACAAAGATGACATAAGATGGATAATTAATGGGGCCCCTCAGGCAGCAGAAAGATACACATGCACTCCCCCAAAGGACTGGAGGCTGGCTGCTCTGGTCTCCTTTGGAGCCTCCCCACATCCTGCTGGTTGCAGGAACCCAGGAAAGTCCTAGTCAAGCATTCAGCAAGCATGTTTTAAGCACTTACTATGTGCCTGACATTGTGGATTAACAAAAAGCAACACAGAGATGAACCAGTTCCTGTCCTCAAGGAGCTTGCAATCTAACCAGAGAAGACAAATATAAAATTCGTGGTCAGGAAAGGCTTCAGGAGGAATATGGCAAATGGGGTGAAGTTAGAAGGAAAGGAGGTGAGAAGGTAGGGTTCTACAGACATGGGGCGCTGACACCCCAAAGGCAGAGAGGGGATGTGGAGCCCTGGGAATGAGGAGCAGGCGGATGCCAGCCTGGCTACCAAGGACAGCTCAAGGAGGGAAGAGCTAGCTCACACCAGTAAGTTATCAGAGGAGTCCAATCTGGGCACTGACTAAGGTTCTACTATTAAAACCCAGAAAAAAATGCCAGCTATCTTTCCAATTGGACCTCATGACCCAATCTAGTCTTTTCCATGTTTTGTCAAAAGGAGATCAACTCCCAGCTCTCCAGTAGAGATGATGGGACAGCAGCACTTCCTTAAACACTGTGGGATAGTTGGGCTTTGGGGTCAAAGGTCCTGGGGTTTGAAGCCCAGTCCTAAAACTGAATTGTCAGCAAGATTTCAAACAAATCTACACCTCAGTTTTCTTATCTGTAAAATGGGGATTATACTCAAAAGCCTCTGAGACCCCTTCCAGTTTGAAATCAAGGACCCTAAGATGTAACAACAGGTCTTAGAGTCACAATAGCAAACCTGCCTAGAGTTTTTTTAAACCTGTGTCCAAAGGCTTTCCTTCATGCTTCTAGGAAACAAGTTACAGTTTCTTTCCAGCGAAAAGTCTCCTCCCCATAGAAACAAGGAGAAAACTGTTCTTTCAATAAAATGTAAAATTCATCAAATAACAAAATCAGAATTGTAATTACAGATAAGAAGGAAATTTTTTATTTTAACAAATAAATATGATGATTTTATTTTTATCACATAATGAGGGTGTAACCTAGATAATCAAAGGAAAATATGGCCAGCAGACAAGGTGGTTTTTATTTTTAAACAATATTTCTCATTCATTCAACAAGCATGAATTCATTGCCTACTATAAGCAAGATGCTAAATTAGGCACTGGGGATTCAAAAACAAGCAAAAGAGCCGCCCCTCATTCCCGCCCCCCCTATTCTATCCCCAAGAGCTCACATTCTACTTGGGGAGAGCAGTGGAGCAGAGACAACATTTGTACAGAGAAATAAATATACGGTCATTTGAGAAGAGAGGGAGCACTCACAGCTGTGGGGAGGTTTGGAAGAGGCTTCCTATCCAAGGTATTAGTGGAGATGAGGAGGGATAATTTTCCAAGCAGGGAAGGCAGTACCTAGCAATTTGTTTTGGAAGCTCATTTCTAGGACACACAGAAGATGAGGGGCCCCAGGCAGCTCTACTGAGACAGACACGGTCTGATGATTTTCAACACTGGTTTCCTTCACTCCTCAAAGTAAAGACACCTGGAAAGGGTCTGTATGTGTATATCTGTATCTGTCTGTCTGTCTCTGTCTCTGTCACACACACACACACATACACACACACACAGATCATCTGATCCATTCCAGTGTGAGCTCCTTGAAGGCAGGGACTGGTCTTACCCTTCTCTGTATTATTCGCACATTGATATTAGCCAATTTGGCTTTGGGTTGAGTAACTGATTGACTATTTGGGTCCAGATCTGTGAATGCCCAGGGAACCAATTCTACTAATACAGAATAACCTTCTTAGAAACTTGTCTGGAACACTAGGTTTTACTGACTTACTGAGGTCACAAATTCAATGTGTTTTAAAACTGGGATTTGAATTCAAATCTTCCAGACTTAGTGAAGAATTTTCTTTCAACGCACTCTGTTGCTCCTCCACTATACTATATATGAGAGAAATAATTATTAATAACCAATGAGTTGCAGAGATCCAGAGTTTTTGCCTTTTATCCAAAGTTCTGATTTCAAAAGTTCAGTCTCTTGAAAGACATTCCTGATAATAGGATGGAACTAACTTTCTTAACCATCTTGTTCAGAGCCCATGCAGGTGAGGAAGTCATTGAACTCTGCTCACATTCGGGAAGAAATTCTTTGAATAGACTGCTCAAGGCTGGGGGTAACTGAGAAGTAAAAGACTAATCAAGGTTCATTTGAATAGGTTCAGTCCCCCATTGTGATATTCATTCTCTCATTAATTGTTAACCCATCGGAGTTGATTGCTACTCTCAGGAACACCCCTCTTCCCATGGGCATGCAAGCTGTGAACCCTATGCCATGATGGTCTTTGGTCTGAGAGAGATAGTCAAATGACCATCCTTTTATAAATAAACATGCTGGCATTATTAACAAAATGATTGAATTACCCAGAAATTATATCTCTCAAACTTTTAAAAATAGCAATATCTATATCCATATATATTTCTATAAATAACATGCATTTATAGGTATATGTACATGTGTATATAAGGTAGTCATCCTAAAAATGAACATTTAAAACTTATACCTGCCCCCTTTTTTAAAATCATAGAAACCAAGAATAGTCATTTAATTATAAAGGGATTTAATGATAAAATGTCTATTACCTTGTTGAAGGAAAGCCATAAGTGCTTTAACCTTCGAAATTTTGCCAGATCAATGACCTCTATTAGCCCCCTGGGGAGAAAGAACAATTACTTAATAAAAAGTGTTAATAACAAGTTAATAACAATCAGTTACTAAGTGGGCCTTTGCCACACATTTAATGGTGCTGAGATAACCCACCAGGCTGATAGTTAAAACCCTCCTTTTACAGCCCAGTCATTCACTGGGCTCAAGGATCTGACATCTGTCCACACGAACATCACTGAGGAAGAGGACACTGTCATTGCCATGCACCTGTAACCTTGGTAGCCATAAGTTTATCCAACACTTTTCTGAAAACATTTGTCATCAAGGGGCAGAGAGGAAGGCATCTATAAGACCAGAGTCCAGTGGGGGTGGGGTTAGGGACCCTGGAAGGTGAAGCTAAATACAATGAGAACAATCCCCCCCCTTTGGAGTGTGGCTGGCCCTGTACACATTCTTTCAGTCTGATGTTAATATTACTATTCTAAACTATGAAAAGTAACAAATATTTGGGTAGTTACACTGAATTGGATTTTCCAGATAAGAACAGCAACAGTACCTAGCATTTATGTATTGCTTTAGGGTTTGCAAACCATTTTACAAATTTCACTTCATTTTATCCTTACAATAACCTTGGGAAGTGAGTGCTGTTATTATCCCCATCTTACAGATGCATAAACTGAGGCAGAAAGTGGTACTAAAGTATAATGGGGGGGAAAAGAAGTTTGCTTTTTAATGGGTGCTTTAACTCTTTCAAGTCCAGCTCAGGACATGTTATTTACCTAGGAAGTGAGCTGAGGGGAGCACTGAGCCAAGCTCAGGGAAGGGTCTATGCTGATATTGACACCATTGCCAGCAGGGTCACCTGACCCATGATGTCAGCCCCTCTCCTGCTCCTCCAGGACTCAGCAAGCTTACTATCCATTTCTAAATACACTGCATTTCTACATATCTTTAAATTCTAAGGATTCTTCAGATAACCCCAGAGCCCTGAATCTGCCCCAAAGCATACCTTATCCAAAACCCAGCTGCATGCTTTAAGGTTTACCAAGATGCTGCAAACCTCAGTGTATATAATGCAGACATTATCTCTCAGCTTGTTTCCCCTTCTGGAAAGTGGGGTTAATAACAGCACCTACCTAAGAGAGTTCCGAGGAACAAAACAACACATAGAAGAGGCTTCAAAAACCCTAAAGCTCTATGTAAAAGCTGTCTTGATTATTATCTCATATGGTGAGAATCAGGATTCTCTGTGACTTAATTCCCAGATGAAGGAATTCCCTTTCCCAAGGCAAATCACTACCTTCTCTCACTGGAGAGAACAAGCAGGACCAGCCTCCTGGCACATGAGACAGGAACCGTATATGTCTTGCTGTCTCTTGCTTTTTTGCTTGCACCCATAAACGTTTCCTCCTCACTTCCCAACGATAACCTCACAGCTGAAGTCTTCATCTGAGCCCTGACAGCCCCACTGGCCTCGGAGATGGGATTCCCCATGTCAACCTTGGTAGCTAAGCTTGAGTAAATCAGGTATATTCTACTCTCATAGTTTTGTTCCATGCAATGCATCATTGGCCTCAAAGATCCTGGAGTGTACTCTGGGGGCAGCCTCACCCCCAACCCTCTCCCCGTCTGTCTTGAAACTCCTGAAATGGAGGGGCCTTCTGCACAAAAAGGGCAAGCTGGCAAATTGTCTTTGGGGCTCATATGTCATCATCCCAACCTGGAAGCAGAATCTGAAGCCCCTGGCATCCTATTCCCATCTCTGGCCGTTTAGAAAGAATATACCGCAATAAACCTCCTTTGGACAAAGAAGTCTCATGCATGGATTGCCTTTTCCTTTCCCCAGAGAGGAGGCTTGGGTTACCATAGAATCACTCATTGGCGAAATATTTCCTACCAACTGAAGGAATTGAAACTGATAGGAGAAAGTGATCACCTCTTATCCTCCTTTTAAAAGGTCTCCAACTCCATGGATCAGCCCTGGCTACTGCCAGGAGTGGCCCTAATTCAACTCTATAGAGTAATGTCACTGTTACTTATCAAGCACTTACTCTGAGCCACGCAGGCCAGAGGAACAAAGGAAGGGAAAAAACAGTCTCTGCCCTAGAACTCACTAGGGCTTAGTATACTGCCTAGCACATAATGGGGTTTAAAAAATGCTAACTGAAGGGTCGGCTAGGTGGCTCAGTGAGTAGAGTGTTGGTCCTAGAGTCAAGAGGACCTGAGTTCAAATCCAGCCTCAGACACTTAATGCAAAAACTAGCTGTGTGTCCTTGGTCAAGTCACTTAACCCCAATTGCCCTACCTTTCTCCCTCCAAAAAGCTAAAAAAAAATGCTAACTGGCTGCTTCTAATGGCTCTAATGTTCTCTAATGAGAACATTCTAGAGAACAGTCTCTAATTAAGGGAGAGAGACTGCAGCCTTTGGGGCCTTTGGGGGTAAATTGGAATAATCTCCGGAGGGCACCAAAACAGGGAGCACTGGGACAGGCTATCCCATTATTTCCACAAATGTATCATTTATTTGGAGAGCCATGAGGTTTGGAATGCAGAAGCTTGGTTCTTTCAACCCACATTAATGGCAGTGTACTGGTTCTGGGAGTTTTAGGGAAAACTCTGACAAAACAGAAAGCTTTTAGATACCAACAGTGAGGGTGGTGAGTGGCCCTGAGACTCTGTCGTATAAGATCGATCAAAGGACCTGGGGACACATTCCTTGGAGGAGAGCAGATTTGTGCAGGACAGACCAGCTGTATCAGTGCATCCTCAGAGTGATTGTGGGGAACAGGGATTGTCTGCTTGGCGCTTGGTGGGGAGGGGCCAGATTTAGGCTAACTTTCTAACAACTGTCACTGTCTCTGAGCACAATGAGGGTAATAGAATGCTGCTCCACAGGATCTCCCATCAAAGGAGATATTTGTTATCGAAAAGAGTTATTCTGTCTCTGTCTAAAATTTGTTGTTGTATTGTTTCTGACCCTTTGTAACCCCATTTGTGGTTTTCTTGGCGAAGATACTAGAGTGGTTTGCTATTTCCTCCCCCTGCTCATTTTAAAGATGAGGAAACTGAGGCAAACAGGGTTAAAGTGACTTGCCCAGGGTCACACAGCTAGTCTATGTGTCACACAGGTCAGTTCTGATCTGAAGATGAGTCTTCCTGATTCCAAGGCTAGAGCTCTACCCACTGCAGTGCCATCTAGCTGCTCCTGCCTTAAATTACCTTTTATTTCTTTATTGTATGTTTCCTTATCTGTAAAATAGGGGTGACAATACCCATCACACCTCTCTCACAGGACTGTCCTAGGGTTCAAATGACATCAGCACATGTGAATTACTCCACAAATGTCAGTTACTCATGACCATTAATTTGTCCACTCCCCTCCTTCCTCCAAACCCCTTCCCCCAATCTTTCCCGCACACAGACTGCTACAGTCTGGAAAAGCAATGCTGTGCCACTTTCTGAGGCTGCAAACAAGTCAGAATGAATGGGTCAAGGTGCCTAGTCACAAAAATGAGCCATATCCATTATGTTGTGAGCTTCTCAAGGGCCTCTGAGTCCCCAGAGCTCAGTACAGTGCCTGGCACATGGGAAGCTCTTAATAAATGTTGATGGATTGATTATCTCCCCACCTCACCCCATGACACATTCTCCTCACATCGGGTCCTTTACCACAGGACAACCACAAGCCCCACTCTCCTTGTCTCCCCAGTTTCATCTTCATCCTCAATCTCAGATCACAGGGAAGAGAATCCCAGGAAGCACTGACAAAATGGGGCTCTGGGATCCTGCAGCCCCAGCCCTTCCGAGCTCTCCAATACCTGCACTTACTTTCGGGAAAGGAACAGCTCCAACACATCAATATCCCTCCTGTGACCACAGAGCTTCTTCTGATCTTCTATGGCCTGGTAACATATAATTAATCTGTCAAACCACATTCCAGGGAGCAAACCCACATGCATCTTGAGTCAATCCCAATTACAGCTACAAGTTCAAAGGGAAGGGGAAAGAGGGGCCTCCACTGCAAACTGATAAACCCCAGCCTTCTAATTATGCTGTGTGGCCCCCTCATGAGCCTGAATTCTGCATTGAGATATGAAAGTATTTCTGAATCTGAACCCCAGGAGAAGCCACCTCCACACCCTTGGGCTCTGAAGACCAGGGTGAGACTTTACAGCAGGACACAAAATCCACTTGTTGAGCAATACATGGAGAAGACTTAGGAAACAGAATATTATCTTTTTATTGTTTTTTAGATTGCAGGAAGATAGATCACAGAGGCATGGGGGGGTAGTTGGATGGGGTCAGTGCTGGTCACAAGAGTCATCAAGGCCTGGGTTCAAATTCTGACTCTGAATGTATCCCAGACTGAAGTCCTCATATCCCAGGGCTGTAATGTGGCCCAAAGGAGACAAGGTCTAAAGAGCACTTTGCAGCCTTTAAAATACTGTAGAAAGCTCAATGATAAGGACAGTCCTTTTGGGGGAGAGATCATCCAGTCAACATCCCAGAAAACAAAGGCTTTGTAAACGAAAGAGTTTTGTTGTGTGGTTTTCTTAATTTGAAAGATGATTCATCTTGATATAGGGGATAACCCTGAATGGCTTTGTAGTTAGGAGCTCTGGCATGGAGTAGCTGTGTGACCCTGGGTGAGTCCCTTAAACTCACTAAGTTTCAATTTTCTCTTTTGTAAAATGAAGGGGCTGGGCTAGGTGACTTTCAAGCTCCCAATACTAGCTATTCTATGATCCTATAACCTAGGGAGGGGAAGAAGGAAGGGACGAAGTCTCTCTATAGGACCCTCTATGGGCCAGACACTGGGCTAAGCTCTTTTTAATAAATGTCATTCCATCTCCTCCTATCCCCAGTCTGACAATGGGCCAGCATCGCTGGGAGATGGGGAGATGAATAATTGAAGGTCATACCCAAACTCCAGATTTATAGCTTTAAACTGCCTTTGCTACCCTGTTAGTTAAGCTCAATTCTGGGTCTTGGAAAATCCACAGGAATGGCCTGAGAAATGTGCCATCAGTTTTATTTGTCCAGACACAGGATCTCAGAGTGGGGGGCTCTTGGTGTGGAAAGTCTTTCCCCTGTTAGTGTTCATCCTCTCACCTGTAACTCAGAGCTGGCTGGGTAATTGAGAAGTTAAGGGACTTGTTGAAGGTTCAATACCCAGAATTTGGCAGAGGCAATACTTTAATCCAAGTAGGTCTTAACTCTAAGGCTGACTACCTTCTACTCACTCCACCAGGCTGATGCGTGATCTCTTCATTTGACATAAATTAAATTGGCACCATAGGCAAACAAGACCCAAATATCGACTAAAAACAGAGCTTTTCTCCTTTCCCACTTTTTGCCTGCAACAAGCCTATTTCAGCAGAGATCAGTAGCTTTTGGACTTACTGGATGTGTCTATTAATTACAAGTTTGTAGCAAATAATGTAAGTGTGAATAAGCAAGAACTTGAGTTATTGATTGAAAGGTTAGGAACAAAGGGGAAAGCATCAATATAGAAAACACTTTACTAATGAAATGGAAAGCAATAGGAACCTGTCTGTGGTCAGAGTCGGAGAGTTCAAATGCCGGCTGTCCCACCTCGTCACTTCATCTCTGGGATTTAGTTTATTAAAAAACAACGTGGAGAAGGACAAACCTTCTTGGATCCATAGTCAATCAAAAAGCAATTCAATGATCCTTCGTAAATCATCTGTGACACCAGCCTCCACTTCATTGGTGCCTTTCCACCTAACATCCTTTAAGATGCTGTTAATAGGTGGTCAGGTGGCAGAATGGCTACTGAGCCGTGCAATCCAAGCAGAGGTGGGCTCTGACACCTGCCCCAAGGGCCCCAAGACAGTGGACCAAGAAGGTCTCCAGAAACACACCCAGGAGAAGCCAACCCCAGGACCTGAGGGGTTCATCTGATCCAATGGCCTCATTTTACAACAGAAGAACACGGAGCCCAGAGAAGGGATGCACCTTCCCCATGGTCCCATAGTTGGCAGAGCTGTTATTGGAAGCAGGGGCTTCTAGTAAATGGGCTAACCCCCTACCAAGGGCAGAACCAGACAAAAACAAGAATGAGTGCCTGGAAAACACTGGTGGGGAGAGAAGCAAACTCCCCAGAATCCTAGGTGACAAGTCAAAGCAATGAGGAATTTGAACCTAATGGTAAGACTGTAGTGCTTGAGTAGTTACAAAGCACTTCCCAGACAGTTTTTGATCTGCTCCTCATGACTCTGTGAGATAGGAATTATCATCCCCATTTTACATAAGAGGAAACAGGCTCAGGGTGGCTCAGCTAGGAGGTGTCAGAGGAGATTTGGACACAGATCATCCTTGCATCAAGTCTAGGACATTATTGCTTATGCCACCTGGCCTCTCATTATGACCTTACCAATTTGGAAAATACAGATCAGAGCCGTCCTCTAATGTGAATGAAGGATGAATGAGTGCGTATGTACTCTGTGTTGTCTGTGGGTCCTTGCCACAGGTTAGTGGCCACAGTTAGCTAACCCAAGGGTTAGTCGGTCTGTTACCCAGACCAACAAGCACCTACTTTGTTCAGAAGGCAAGGAAACTAAGGGCTAAGTGAAAACAGTCCCTGTCCTCAAGGCTGTCTCTCCTTTCCAACCCAGGAGGCATTCTATCATCATCCTGGGCAAGTCTGGGACCCTGGAATGCTTTTCTGCCCCTGAACTCTCCTCACTCCCAAAGTGGGCTCTCCAAATTGGAATGGGTCTCTCCCCAAGCCCTCCTGCTGTCTGTCCTTTCCCCAAAGCCTGTCTTCACTGACCAGTCAAAGTTCTGGGACACATCTCTGGCCATGAGTTCTGCTCATTAAAAGTTAAGGGAAGCCACAATCTATCATTTCAAAAGAACCACATTCCCTCCTCCTGAGGAAATCCCCAAAGCACATTGTTGGGGCAGTAAGTTGAGGAAGCCTTAGATGTCAAGTACTCCATGTGAGAAATATGGTTTGCCTTGGCATGGAGCATGGGCCCTGGTACAGAACTCAAGATGATTAAAAAGTAATTGTTTGAGTGTGGCAGATGCCCAGCCCAGGAAAGTGCCTACTCAGGTTGGGGTAAGGAGAATGCTAAGAACAAGGGAGATGCACCAATGTGGAGCTGAGAGCAAAGTACAGCAGACTGAGAAGAAGCCCCAGCTAGCCAACAGACTCACCCAGCCTGGCCGTGTCACCACAGGACAGAGGATCATCGAACCGGGTAGGAAAAAACTCGGGGCCAACAGCAGAGTCAGGGGCTCTCCCTGGGTCAACCTGGATGTTTAAAATTATACACTCATACTTCCAGAAGCCAAGATGGAGGAATAAAGTTTAGTGGCTCTGATCCCCCCTCCCTGACCCAGAAAAGTCAGGAATTAAATGTCCTACCCAGAGTAAAATCTTAAATTAGTGGAAACAGCCTCAGGCTTAGGCATGGCTGAGGAAAGGGGAAAGAAGACAGTACAGAGTCTAAGTCCAGGAGGGTGGAGCCAGCAAGCCCTACCAAGAAAAGCTTTAGCACCACCGACCAATCAGCAAACAACAGCTCTGCCTCCGGCCTTCAACTGTAGCCGGCTCTGAGCCTGCCTGAGCTGCAGCTCAGGGACACAGACTCTGAAACCTGAAGGAGCTAGACCACCCGACCCCCACAAGTTATTCTATAAGCCTCAGGGTAACTCAGGGGAATCGCTGAGAGTCTTGGTCTTGGCCTCAGGCTACACTCAAAGCTTACAGCTACCAAACCTCTACCTCCCAGCCTGAGAAGCTCAAGACTCCAGCACCCCAGAAGTGGATATACACTCCAAAAATCCGGGACATAGGCACTCACAATGGGGAAGAAGGAAATCGTAAAGGCTAGGACCATCAAATCTTTTTATAGTGAGCAAGAACAAACAAATTCAGAAGGCAACAGGGACTCTACATCCACACTGGAGACCACAGAAGGAAATGCGAATTGGTCTCAAGCCCAAAGAGTCTTCTTGGAGGATCTAAAAAGAGATTTGAAAAATGAAATTAGAGAGGTAGTGACCAAATTGGAAAAAATCTCACTGAAGAAATCAAATCTTTGAAAAGCAAAATTGGAGTACGAGAACATGAGGTCCAAAATCTAACCAGAGAAAATGCCTCCCTAAAAATGAATAATGAAAATAAGGATAAGGAATTCCAAAAACAAGCTGAGGAAAATAACTTACTAAATATTAGAATCACACAACTTGAAGCTAAGGACTCTATGATGCAACAAGAGTCAGTCAAACAAAACATAAAGATCGAAAAAATTAGAAGAAAGTGCAAAATATCTCACTCGAAAAACAACTGACCTGGAAAACAGATCCAGG
>JAQQSW010003689.1:0-14633 GCA_028646575.1 Pseudocheirus occidentalis | reverse complement strand
CTCTCTCTCTCTCTCTCTCTCTCTCTCTCTCTCTCTCTCTCTCTCTCTCTCTCTCTCTCTCTCTCTCTCTCTCTCTCTCTCTCTCTCTCTCTCTCTCTCCCTTGTTTAGCTTAGTTTAGTTTTTCTTTCTCATGGTTGTTCCCATTCATTCTATTTCTTCTATAAAACATGACTATTATGAAAATATGTTTAATAACAATATATCTAAATCCTATACTGGATTGCACACTCTCTTGGCTAGGAGGGAGGAGAGGGAAGCAGAGAAAATTTAATGGAAGTAATTGTTTGTAATGGCAAGCAAAGAAGTACTTACAACCTTGTTTCAGCTACTTAAGAATGTAGCACCTTGTTTGCATTCAAGTGTCTTTGAGCCTTACCCTGATTATATTGAGTCTTTAGTAAGAAACAGAAACTGTGCATCCCACAGAGGGAGAAACTTGCTGATGAAACATGAAGGTGTGGAACAGGGAGCATCTAATGACCATATATAAGGAGAAGACCAAGCTGTGAGATGGAAGAATTGAGAAGGGAGACTTTATGGTGGCCAGACTCTCTATTTATCTATTCTGTTTGTGTTGATTTTTGTATGTGATACGTTGTATAGAAGCCCTGCAACTTTACTGGAAGCCCTGTAAGAGGATTTTCTTGTCTGTTTACAGAAGTACCAGAGGAGGGATTCAGAGGTTCTGGGACCATACTGATGATGTATGAGTTCTCAGACCTTGTCAATGGGACTGTGTTGATTTCGCAGGCAGATAGCGAATTGATGATGGTGCTGCCATGTATATTAATGTTATTGTGGCACTGTTAGCCTTTGCCTTCCCAGAAACAGAAACTTTAAAGGACTTGAGGTGGACTGGACACTGTGAGCTTCAATATGGAATGAAACTGTATGAGGAACTGGAAAAGAACCTGGATGAGGGGCTGAGAGCTGCCTACCTTTGAATCCAGGTGATAGCTGGGTAAATTCAGGCAAAAACTGGAACCATGGAATCTGAGAGCCAGCCTCAAGTCAAGATGGAACACCTCTTTGGGTACTTAGTGCTGACTGAGAAGATCATGATTTACTGTGGCCTAGGGGTAGGAGAACCTTGTACTCTGTACCTTGTACCTCTTAAGAAGGATTGAGTTAGAAAGCCTATTTACCCAATTAGGCACCAATAAATAGCAAAAAGGTAGAAGACTGATCCCTCTTTTACTAGGGGATAGACACAAGCCATTTCCCTCCCAAATACATCCATTCTTTAGATGCAGAATAATTATCCTGAACACAGACTAGAAGTGACACCCGTTGAAGACTTCAGTTTGTTTTTTTTTTTCCTTCAGATACATAAGGCTTCTCATTTGGGTGCCCAGGAACAGGAAGGAGGCCTCAAGACTGAAGATGGATTTAGAAGGGAGAGGGGAAATTTGGAAAGGATGATGGCAAGAAACCAGATCCTTATTCCATGCCTTGTCTCCTCTCCTCTGGCTCTTATTTTGCACCTTCCCTGGGGCAAGATTTATTGGCAGTGCTATCCTCTAGGGCTGCCACAAGAGTGTTGTTCCCAGATGGATGAGACAAAGAAAAGAAAGAAGACAGAATTTTTTTCCTAAAGGAATAAACAGGAAGCTCCTTATGTAACCACAGGTGAGACTAGGAGTAAAAATGGACTAACTACCTCAATCCTTAAAATAAGATTGGAAAGAAGAGCAGGGACTACGGATGAACGGGTGAAAGGATCCACCCTCCCAGCTGCCTGGAGTACACCAGTTGAGGCCCCAGCCCCATTTGGTGACTTTGTAGGGTGTGAGTGGGGATTGTCAGGGCCACTAGGAGCCCCTACTCACACCCAATGGATCTGAAGGCTGGACGAAGGGCACCACCACAACCATCACTACTACCACTACCACCACCTTCCTTGCTCTGGAGTCCCAACTTGTTCTCACCTCCACTTCTTCAACCTGTCTCCCATCTTGCTTTAAAAGAGGGACCAGCAGAGGGAGGAGGAGCTCTAGTGGGACTGAGATTGAGGCTTGACCTCTTAGCTGCGATTCACTCAGCCCAAAAGGTGGAAAGTGGGGAGAGAGATTTCTTTGAAACTCCCTTAACCCACTTGCCCTCAAATAACCCCTTTCTTGGGGGATCATTTTGCTCTGTGGGGAGAGGAGGTAGTGCAGGAACCCCCACCTGGGAGCTGAAGGGAACCCCTCTCCCTATCAGGCTCTCCTTGTCCTAAGGGAACTTCCCTTTGGACAAATTCCCCCTTCCCCCACACCCTCCAGTGGCCCTCCTGGAAAACCTATTTTGATTTTTAAAAAATATCTACCTCTTAGCAATACAATAGAAAAACTAGATTATGGCAGTTCCACAGACTGTAGGTTGGGGTGGGGGGAGGGATGGAGGAAAGATTTCTTTTTTCCAAAGTGAAAAAAAATGTTTCCTTAAAAATACTTTCCAAAAATATAAAAACAAAAAAATAAATAAATAAAAGACATTTTCCAATATCCAATAGACTGTCTACATTCCCCCAGTGATTTTTCCCCTCCCTTAAATGCATTTCAAACTTCTTCAACTTTTCCCCCATGACCCCTCACTCTGAAGATATTTGATTTCCTTCTGGGTACAGCAATCCCCAACTATCTACAGTGGACCCCACCCCATCCTGTTGGTGAGCCTCCCTTGGGCTCTTTCACTTCCCTCTCCCCAACACACCTGAGAATCAGGTCACCCCACAAAACCCATTGCTTTGGAGGGCTCCAAGCCTTACCCACCACTGTGCCTGTAAGTGGGGGGGAGGAACTTTTTTTAATGTAATATTTTTTGTGTAGTAAAACTTTTCTTCGCAACTTCTTGTATAGCAATGTAAACTAACTCTGGCAGGTAATACCTAAAAGAAATGCCGGATTCCCCCCACTGGATTCTTCCACTTCATTTATGAAAAAATATACAATCCCTGCAACCACCACTGATAACATCCTGGCCTTGGCAAAGATAACACAGGCCATGAACCATCCCTTCTCACCTCTACCCCATGAATGTTCCGTGTTATGGCTCTCTCCTCGCTGGAGAAAAGAATTATTAAGAAAGGGGCTGGAGGCAGAGTAGGGCTTGTAGTTTCGAATGTGTCTCAACTGAAGTGCTACCCTATTTCTATGTGATTGTATTGCGTTGGGAAGTTGTACTTAACTGTCAATGACCTTTTTTTCTGATTGTACCCTCCCTATACCTTCTGCTTTAACCCTGTCCTTTACTCTGTCCTCTGGGGAGGTGGGGCAGTTGGTTCAGACTTTTGGAATTTGTTCTTTTGACTTAGGTGGGCTCCAGTTTTCTTTCCAGTGAAGGTTGTTTTAGCCACAAACTGCTTTACTCCACTGTTTCCATTTTAAAATAAAAAGAAACTCATACTGACAAAAAAAAAGAATGATTGAGTTAAAGATGATTGAAAACTAATCTCTAATTAATAAGAAAGAAGACTTTTTGACAGAGAGATTAAGATAATGTAACCTAGGGGTGGAGACCTTTGTACTTTGTGTCCCTTAAGGAGGCCTGTTCTTTAAGGATGATTGAGCTAAACACTTACTGAATGATAACTTTTTCTTGAAACTGTGTGGTCACTTTGTTGAAAACTACGTGACCACTTTAGTGATAAGTTGTTATGTCATAATATTTTGAATGCTATACTTTAGTTTCTGTGAATGTTTTCTTTTAATTTACTGATGAATAAATAGAGAGTTCACTATATTATGTAATCAGAACCTTAGAGCTATCCACAGAGCAGTCCTCTGGAAAGCAGCTCGTGCTTGACTTTACATTGTTGAAAACTAAAAATAAATAAAATGATTTTTTTTAAAAAGGAATTACACTAAATCTTGCCCTACCTCCTACACTAATAATATTCAATGAAATAGACAAATAAAATTTTAGTCTAGTTCTCTGAGGAGAGTAGAATGGTGCCTAGTCCCAACATCCTGTGTCCCTTCCTAGTAGGAATTATAATCACATTTGGAAAAAGGTGGAGGGAGAAGAATATAGAAATATCTATTCTTGCACTCTTTGAGTCGTATAAGATTCCCACATACAAGCAGGGGACAGATTTTGCTATACTTGAGACCTCACCATGAAGTGTTCCCTCTTATTATATTTTCCCATCACATAGCATTTTCTAGGAGTATATTGTTATGGGGAAATTCCAATATGGAAACTCACTGCAGCTATACTGATCAAAACTTTGTGATATCTGAGATTTGTCTAAGTAACTAAGGGATTAAATGAACTAACCATGACCATATAGGTAGTTTCTCAGTGGTATTTCATAAACTCAGGTCTTTCTGAGTCCAAATCTGGTCATCTATTCACTGTGCCTTCTTGCCTCTTGTGCTGAAATATCTTCCTGAAAAATTAGTTACTGTCAATCCGTCAAAGCAACTACTATGTTCCAAGAACTATACAAGGCACTGAGGATACAAAGGAGTAAAAAAGGAAGAAAAAATAAACTTGACATAAAGGATCTTTATGTCATGGATGGACACAAAATGTGCATCAATAATATGCCAAATCAATACATATACCAATGCAATACAAATAATGTACCAAATCAAAAGATAAGGTGAGGTGGGCAAGAGAGCAGCTAGGAAGACCAGGAAATATGTTATGAAACTTAATTAAGATTGCCCTCATAGACCATTCAAAAACTAAATTATTACTGTCAAATGACTCCTTGATTTAGTAAACTACAGTCAGAAGAGTAAAAGTATAGTCTCAGACGTTAATTAACTTTCTGATCATCCATTAGTTTAACTCTCAGAGCAAGAGTCTCCATATTCATAAATAGCATTAACAACAACAATAACAATATCCTGCTACTATAGCAGGACTGTCTCGAAGAAAGTGCATTATAAATGTAAAATAGCAAAGAAATATGAGTCATTATTAGACTATCTTAGAATTATAGGTATTTTTAGTACGTACAACACAAAATAAAACCAAATAAACCCAGTTCCTTATTTTTCTTTCATTCAGGAGGTTGTAATCTTAGCTATAAAACAGATGTTATTCTCTTATCTAATGGGGGGGGAGGCATTGAGAATGGCCAAGGCCATCCTGTAGACTGGTACTAGCCAAGATAACCAAACTGCCATCATTCTCAAAGACAGATGGTGAATCAGTCAGCGGTAGCGTTCTGTACAACAACAGTCCAGATGCTTTTAAGCCCTCCATGAGAAACTGTTCCTCCCCTGAAGTGCACCAATGGGCAAGATGCCAGAACAAGATCCCTGAGGCAATTAGTTGCCTCTGAATTCAACTCCAGCTGTCCAGGAAGTCAAATGAATGCAACTTGTTTGGGTCATACACTATTTAATGCAAAGAGTCTGTTCCATCTTTATCATAAAATCAGCTTTCTCCATTTCAACCCAGCTCTGTCCTAATAAGAAACCAGTGTGACCTTTATTGTTGACAATAGAAATTTTTCTACTTCTTTATGGATGAAGTGTGTTTTATTTGTCAATAAAGAAAAATAAACTATAGGAATAACAATTATTTGTCTGTTAATTATCCTGCATCTGCCCAGTTGCCATGAATAGAAAGTCTGATAAGGCTGATATTTATAGACCTTCAGGTGCGAATTGAGCTACAGAAAATGTAGAACACATATCAGACCATGAGTATAAATGCTTTACAGTGTCACTGACCTTTTGCTTAAGATGATTATAATATACCAATAAACTAATAATGGAAGTAAAAAGTTATGTCACACAAAACAATGTAAATTCTACAAAAGGAAAAAATCTTAAGAAAGATTACAGGAAAATTATTCCTATTACACATGTATGGAAATATACACACATGTATGTATGTATGCATATGTGTGTGTGGAGAGAGAGAAAAAGAGGTCCATATGTGTATGTATACACCCTTAGCAGTACCATTTATAATAGCAGCAAAATAATGTTGGATAGAAACTAAATACCCCTCATTTGTGAAATGGTGCAAAATAATGGTGCAAAAGTGTTGTAGAATATTATTTCAGTATAAGAATCATCAGTGTCAAGCAGTGGTCATACAGCAGAAATACCACTATGTCTAGAGTCATAGGGCCTGACTCTAATCCATAACTCTACTCTTTACTAAATGTGTGACAATGAACAAGTCATTCCCCTCTCTGGGCCTGCTTATTTTTCATTGATAAAATGAAAAGATTGGAATAGATGACCTTCAAGTCTCCTTCTAGTTCTAAATCAATGATTACATTGCTTATAGATTTACCACTGGTCTTCAAGTTTAGAGGACTTGGCTTTGAGTTTTGACTTTGTCCCTGACAATTGTAGGGGCTTATGTAACCACATCCACTAAACTGAAATAATGCCTTCCCTTCACCAGAGGGTTATTATGAATATGAAATGAAGTCTTATGCACAAAAAATGTCAGCCACTAAAGTATCATTTTAAGCAAAGCAAGAAGTCAGTGAACCGCATGCCCTGCACTGTCAAAATCATTCACATTTATACAGTTATACAGTTATACAGTTGGAAGACCTGGGTCATAACTTTCTAAATGTAAAAAGAGCTTATTGTATAATTTCCAAGTATTACAAACTAGGATGGAAAGATAAGTCAGTCTAAGAAATTCCAATTCAATGTAAAAAAAAAACAACTAAAGGGTTAGTAAATGATTCATTGTTGAACCACAGGAAGAAGACTGCCAGTTAATAAGTCTAGTGTCGGTCATAAGGTAACATAAGTCTAAGGATACTTCTGGAACCAGGAGACCATTGAGGTAAAGCATGAGGGGGTCATAAAAATCACAAGACCTTATTTCAATGTTAGTCTAACGTATACTGATTCTAATATTTTAGTCATTGAACCACTCTGGGACTGAGTTTTCTAGTTAGTTAAATGGGGTTCACAAGTGGAAGAATTCTTGTAGTACCTATTTCATAGCATTACTCTGAGGCTCAAATTTAATAATAAATCGAAAGTACTTAACATACTTTAAAGGACCCTATAAATAACAGTTTTTGATTATGCTATTATTCTTACTATATTATAATTATAATGTTATCAACATCATATCAAATGTCATGGAAAAGTTAAAAATGATCCTAAGTCAAGTCACTACCCTGATGCTATCCTTTTTGGAAGATCATTCATTCTCTCTATAAGACAAAACAATTATTTTTAAAGTCAGAATTCTTGTGACAGGAAGTAAACTCAATGAAATACAAACAAAAATCTAGATGATGTACACATTCATACAGAAATGTTGCTTACTATACATTTTAACAATAAAGAAAATATGTAAGAAAGATTTTTAAAGGCAGATATACTGGATCGTATACCAAAATTCTGAAAGTAGTTGGAGATAACGGTGGGTAGGAATCTTTGCTGAGAGTTTAATTTCCTTGTTGTATATATATACTTAAATTCACAGAGATTAAAATGTAAGATAAAAACCAAGAAATGAGTAATAAAAAGACAGTGACTCAGTAATGGTAGGAAATATTGGTGCAGAAAAATATACATTTTTCTGTACTTACTAATACAAGGAATTTTAAATAACATTTTCTCTGCAGGATGTATTATTCATGCAAACAACCTTTTGTCTACATTTTCCCTAGCATATTTCTCTCTTTTTTTATTTGGAAAAATTTGGGGCACAGAGTTTCTTTTTTTTTTAATCTAAATTCAAATAGAAATTGCATGTTGAAGACGTCTCATTAATAGTCGGTTGCTTCCTTCATTGATACAAATGGGATTCAATTGATGGGAGGAACATTTATGCAGAATGAATCTAACTTCATGGGAATGTGTATTTTTTAAATATTGCCATCATTGTTGTTGTCACCTTATTCTTATTACCCTGTTACTTGGAGCAAATTCAGATAGAAATTGGCCAGTGTCCAGTCACTATGCTACTATTATCAATACATATGAAATATTTTATAAAATAATCCAAAAGTGAACAAAATAACATGTTGGAGTTGAATAAAAAGATTATGATATATACTAACCTCCATTAGGTCAACTGAAAAAACTCATTACAATACTAGTAAGATTTAATATGACATTGATCAATTTACCACATCCTGTACTTCCATATAACTTTGATTTTTTTTCTGTTCTGTCTCTGTATTTTGAAATTGTTACTTTCCTTATAAACTGGATGAGTATTTGTTATGGGAATATCTAATAAAATACTTTTCTTTAATCTTTATGAACCAATGTTATGTCTAAGAAATTGTAGTCAGCTATTATCTGTGATAATATTCCAATTCAATTACATTTTAATTGTTAAATTTAAAATACTGTCTTTGTAGTATGTTGGTGTTTTCATTGTTATTTGGCTATTTTTGGAAATCATGTGCTTCTGATTTACAATTCTAGTCACCAGATTGAATCTTGGTAGGCATCCTGTGTATACCATTTTTTTTTTGCTCTGTACAATTGGGTTACATAGTACCCATCATTTTTTCTTGTATAATTGGCATTTATCAGCATTTCTAGCTTTAAAATTTTCTTCCATCTATCCCAACATGCCTTATATCAAAACAATACTAGGACAAGTCACTGTTTTCTTATATTATTTTATATCTAATGTTTATAGTCTATTGGACAAGTGGATAGAACTTACTTATTTTTAGCCAAATAAAAGTATTAGTAGGTAAGCTCATTCTCTTTAAACCCACTGAAAGCATCCTTGGTACAGATCCAATAACAGAACAGACAGAACAACAGGATTGATACTAAGATTATCCTGATCTCATACGATTTTGGTCTCCTTGAGAAATTTCCATATTTTAAACCTTTTTTTTTAATTTTTTCCCACAGATTTGGGAGATGTTGAGTTTTTGGCATAGTAACATCTATTTAAAATGTTGGGTTTTGTACACAATTACAGGAACAACATATGTGAGGTGACCAATTCTGATAAACTGGACTCTTCTCAGCAATGAAAAGTTATAAGACAGCTCCAAAAGACTCATGATGGAAAGAGATGTACACATTCAGAAAAAGAACTACAGAGTCTGAATGCAGATTGAAGCTAACTACATGCTCTCTTTCTTTTTCTTGTTTGGTTTTGTTTCCTCTTTCTCATTGTTCATTGCATTGGTTATAATTCTCCTTTACAACCTGACTAACGTATAATGGGAAAGTATTGGCTTGCTTCCATGGTGAGGGGAGAGAGGAGAAGGAGGGGGAGAAAATGTCAAACTCAAGGGATTGTGGAACTGAATCTTTTTTTCAGCCAAAGTAAAGTAAGGTTTATTTAAAGGTTCATCCTAATACTTAAGGAGCCTCGGAACCTGTGATGCTTGTACTGGACAAACTGGCCAGAATGATCTGATACAAAGTGAGTCTGGGCTAGATCAGGTTATTCTTCAGCCCAGTCATGAAGGCAAGATGGATCTTCTATACAGTAAGAGTGTGGGAGGATTTCTGTGGAACTGAATCCTGTAAACTAAAAGTACACAAACAAATTAATGAACACTAAAAAAGAAAAAAAATGCTGTTTTGTTTTTGTTCATTTTGTTTTTAAATAGTAACTCAGTTTGTAAAAATATTCTGATTCTAGTATATTTTTTATTGATTACAGGTTATACCCTAAGTAAGAATTTGGTGGTTGCTACTGTAAATGCTTACTATTTGTAATGTTATGTTGGGACTTAGAGGGTTTTTTAATGTTCCAGCATATTGTCTTTCCTGCTTTCATGGATATCATCCATGGAGAATCTATGTGTCTTCTTCAACTTATCCCTTCCTATAGCCAATCTGTTGCCAGGTCCTATCAATTTTGTCTTTATAAAATTTCTCGTGTGTACCCCTTTTCTCTCCTCTGACATCACCAAGACTCCAATATAAGCCCTTATCATCTTATGCCTAGACTTTCCCAACAACTTGATGGTTGATCTGCCTTTCACAAGTCTCTCCCTACCCCAGTCCATCCTCCACTCAGCTGTCAAGGTGATCTTCCTGAAGTGCAGGTGTGACCTTGTCACTCCCTCTATTCAAGGAATTGCAATTGCTCCTTGTGACCTTTGAGATCAAGTATAAAAGCTTGTTTGGCATTCAAAGGCCTTCATACCACCACTAGGCCAAACATCCCAATGTTCTTACACTAGATTATACCCTGTTACATACTCTGCAATCTATTGGCACTGAGCTCTTTGCTCTTCTTCACATGTAACACTCCATCTCCTGATTTTCCATATTTTCAGTGGATGTCTTCCATGATTGGAATGCTCTTTCCCTTCATCTCTATCTCCCATGTTCCTTCAGGTTCCAGAAAAGTCCCACTTTCCACAGGAAACCTCTCCTGATCTCTCTTAATCCTAAAACTTTCTCTGTATTGTTTATTCCCAGTTTATCATATATCTAATGTGTATATATATACATATATATGATAACTGTTGATATCATATGATATATATGTATACACACACACACACACACACACACACACACATATATATATATATATATATATAATTTCATTTTAGGACAGGTAATTCCTGATCATGTTGATAGGCAGAGTGAAATGACCAGTAAACATTTTGAGTTTGAAGACAAGAGAGAAAATGATTAATGGAACAAAATCTTTCAAATACTAATTTACTAATATCTTTTGTTTATATCTGGCATATTATTCCTCCCCCTACTCCTTCCCAGAAAGTCCTTGCTAACAAAAAAAAATGAAGAAAAAAACAAAACATTCACAATATTAAATAATACATCAATAATACTTAATCTTAGTAATTATATAAAATATTCTAAAACTGTTGTTCCCCAATACTGTAAAAGCAGTGTTTTCTCATATCATCATATCATTCCTTTGAATAAACTCAGTTGCTGTCTTTTCACAGTATTCATTTTCAATTGTTCTTTATATTTATTTTGTTGTAGTCCTTGAGTGTTTGTTTTTCTATTTCCACTTTGCTTTAGTTCATGTAAGTCTTTCTACATGTCTCTTTTCTTGCTGTTTGTTCTTTCTTACAGCATATTGATATATCCTTATATTCATTCACTGCAATATGTTCAGCTTTTCTTCAATCAGAGAGCTTCTGTTTTGTTTCCAGATTTTTTCTATCACCCCCAAAATACTGCTATAAATAACTGGGGCACATTGAACACTGTTGCCTAAATATGTAGGAGTTGAATCCATAGTTAAAGGGTAAAGGTATTTAACTCATTTTGTTTTCATAATTCCAGATTGCCTTCCAGGTGGTTGTTACAATTGACCAATCCCTCAATAAATTATTGATGCACCAATCTTTATACATTAATTTCAACACTTACTATTCACATATTTTGTGATCTTTGTCATTGACTGGGTATGAGGTAAAACCTCAGTTCTTTTTATTTTTATTTAACTTATTAGCAATTTGGACTACTCATTTAAATGTTTGCTAATAATTTGAAACTTTGAGAGATGCTTCAATTCATGTAATCAGATTTCTACTGGGGAATGACTTTTACTCTCATATATTACTATAAATTTTCTATTTTATTTTGAATTTGAGACCCTTGTCAGAAACATTTATTATGAAGTTATTTCCCCTCAGTGAAAGTCTTCCCTTTTTATATTATTTGAGTTAATTTTGTTTGTGCAAAAGTTCATTAATTTCATGTAATAAAAATGTTATTTTTTGTAATAGTCTTCAACTTTTATTTAGGAATTCACCCTTTATATACAACTGTAAAAATCATATATTCTGCTCCTGTTATCATTTAATGGTAGTATCTTTAATATTGAGGTCACATATCCAATATAGACTTGGTGTGGAAAATGACATAAGATGTTGTGCTAGACCAATTTTCACCTAAATCGCTAAACAGTTTCCAAATAATTCCTACCAAATAAGGATTTCTTTCCTATATAATGTATGTTTGGAAGCCTATCAAGCACTGGGTGACTGGGTTAAATTATTACTGGTTTTTTTTTCTTGGTTAGTCTCTTCAATTAACCAGTACTCAGTGGTTTAAATTATTTCAGTTTTATAACATAATTTGAGGTTTAGAAGTGCTATTCTCTTTTATTTAAAACTTTTTAAAAATGGATTCCTAGGTAATCTACATATTATATTTGCCCTCAAATGAACACATTTTCTTAGTATTTTGTTTATCTACCCCTATGGTAATTGAATGGCGTGTCTGCCCATGTTACTCCTCCATTCAATAACATCTAATTTTTGTTGTTGTTGTTTTTATTCCCTAAGATAAAATGAGCATTGATGCGTAGAAGTTCCTTATTGGAACATGACTTTTTCTGAATATAAAGAGAAACTTTACAACAATTAGACATTTATGAAAGAAAATCCTAGTATATAAGTTAGTGATTTTCCCATAAATAGTGATTTTTAAGCAGAGGTTAAAACTATTAATCTGGTGTAAAGTAAAGAGAAGTTTTGCATCAAGTAGGTGTTGGTGTAGACAATATATAATGCCACTCATAACAAGGGAACAATGGTTAGCAGTTTGCTCCAATATCGCAGGCTCTAGGGTGGGAGGACTTCCATCCTGAAGTGTTCATAATTCCCACATCTCTCCTTCCTTGCACAATATGACTTTTTGTCTCCAATCCCCTATCATGTGCAGCAATGGGCTAACTCTTGGAGTGGTGGAGGGAGAGCAGTCCATTCCCTCTCCTGGTTCAACAACAACTGTCTTCAGTCTACTGAACTAAACTACCCTATGACCTAGGGTGATTCTCCTTCCCTATGAAATGAATATACCTCAAGAAAAAGAATAAGTATTAACTGTTCTTCCATGCTAAAATTCTATGTTGTTTTATTTTGAAATGGATTTATTGTTACTGGTGTTGTTTATTCTGGATTTAAGAATGCTTGATAAAATGAGTATTTCCATGCTTGATATAACAGAAAAGGATTATTTATGAAATTCAAAGATTATTTTATTTTTATATGGGAATCACAGATTCTGGTAACATCTCCACCAATAATCATCTCTGTTACCTTAAATAGTTTACATATTTTCTTTCAGTTTCCTTATTTCTTGAATGAAAAAAGTGGGGATGTTTTTTATTTTAACCAGAGGTTCATAACATTGGTGGGGAAAGGTGTGGGGATAAACCTCTTTAGCAGTCTAAAATCTATGAATTACCTATAAGAATAACATTTTGGAGGGAAATACTATTTTATTTTTCCGCTTATACATAAGGATACTTTTCAACATTCATTTTTATAAGATTTAGATTTTCATTTTTTTTCTTCCACCTTCCTATCCCCCTCCCTAAAACAGCAAGCAATCTGATATGGGTTATACATGTACAATCATATAAACATATTTTCACATTAGTCCTGTTGTGAAAGAAGAAAGAGAAAAAAGAAAAATCCACCAAAAAAGTGAAAATCGTGTGCTTTGACCTACATTCAGACTCCATACTTCTTTCTATGAATGTGGATAGCATTTTCCGTTATGATTCTTTTTTAATTGTTTTGGGTCATTGTATTGCTGAGAAGAGCTAAGTCGATCATAGTTGATCATCAAAATATTGCTGATACTGTGTACAATGTTCTCATGGTTTGGCTCCCTTCACTCAACTTCAGTTCATGTAAGTCTTTCCAAGTTTTTCTTTTCTGAAATCTGCCTGCTTATCTCATCATTTTTATAGCCAAATAGTATTCCATTATATTCATATGCTATAATTTGTTCAATCATTCCTCAGTTGATGGGCATTCCCTCAATTTCTATGTCTTTGACACCACGAAAAGAGTTAGTATAAATATTTTTCTACACGTGGGACCTTTTCCCTTTTTTATGATCCTTTTGGGATACAGACCTAGTAATGATATTGCTGAATCAAAGGTATGTGCAGTTTGATTATTCCTTGGGCATAGCTCCAAATTGTTCTCTAAAATGGTAGGATTCCAGTCTTGAGCCAAGATGCCAGCATAGAAGCAGCAAAGTCTCACAGCTCCCACAAAGCCACCCTAAATATCCACAAAATATGAATCTAAACAAATTTTATGGCTTCCAAACTCACAAAACTACAGAAAACACATCTCTTGCTGAAGGCAGCTTGGAAGGAGGGGCTCATCGCAGCAGGCTGGGAGCCAAGGCAGGCCAAGCCCCAAACCACGGCCTGGCCCCAGGGTGGTAGGGAGGAACCGAGTCGCAGCATGAGTCTACAGAGAGCAGATCTGCAGCACCTGGAGCAATCTCCACATCTATCAAGCCAGGAAAAAGAAGGATTAGAGAAAGATAAGTGAAAGTGAAGCTTTCAAGCTAATTTTGGGGGAGGAAAAGCATTTTGGTCAATCTGCCCCCAGAGCAAGGAAGCAGCAGGGAAAGGGCAGGATCTCCTGCAACTGGCAACTGCCTCCACTGGACTGCTTCAGAGATCCTGGCCTGCAGATGCTGCAGGGGGGGCTGAGTCGATTGATCAGGGCCAAGGGCTCTTGTGTTGAGCGGCCTGGATCCGGATCATGGTCTTGGGTGGTGGTCCTAGGGTGTGCTTTCAGCAAGCCAAAGCTGGTGGGGGCTGCAGCACCCCCCCAATAGCTCCAGCAGCTGTGAAAAACCCAGCAATTTAGGACAAAGCATTCACCCCTGGAAGCAGAGCAGTACAGACTGAAAAAAAAAATCAACCAATGAATTGACTGGCCAACATGAGAAAAAGGAAGCAAAATAAGAAC
>JAQQSW010003688.1:0-14634 GCA_028646575.1 Pseudocheirus occidentalis | reverse complement strand
CCCTACCAGAAAGTAAGAGAGCAGAGCAGGGGAGGGGCTTTACAGTGGGATTGCTGTTTTAGGGTTGGGGCAGGGGAAAGACGGGGAGAAAATTTGTAATTCAAAAATTGTCATGTAAATGAATGATGTAAACAAGAAGACAAATAAAAAAATTAAAAAAAATTCCGTTCTCGTCCAGCATGGAGTTGAGGGATTAACATACCTACTCACTGAAAGCTCAAAACTCATGATTTCTGAACTGGATTTCCAAGATTCTGTGCTTGTTTGGGGATTCACTGAAGACTTGAATAAATTATTGATTCAGCTTTTTCTTGACAACAGAAAGGAAATCAGAACAATTCTGAGTGAGTTGGCACCAGTGTTCCCCAGTTATCACAATCTTGAGTGGAGATTAGATGTGCTTAGATCAGCTTGCTAGCAGATATCTAAAACAACAGATTAAACTAGCAATAACTCTAAAGCTGCACCTAAGTCAGGATGGAGAGCATAGCAGCCAGGTTTTGCAGACTGACCCAGCCACCTTGCTCCACTTGAAGCATCAAATGGAACAAGCTTTAGGAGAAATGAAAACAAACCACTGCAGGAGAATTGTTTGAAATATCAAATAGTATTGGATTTGTGTTGTAAATCTGTTCAGATGATTTATAAAGCAATGTTAAAGAACAAGCATTGGCTGGAATTCCTCTTTCTTGTCATTAAGAGGGTTAAACATCTGAAATAGATGGACTTTGTTTTCCTCTGCCATAACACTGATGCATTAATTAGAAACTAAAGTTCCTTTCATGGGGCTTCAGCTTTTTATTGTTATAAAATAAATTTCATTTTATATAAATACATGTGTATGTATGATGACAGGTCAGCCAGAAATGAATTTATATTCATGGCTTTTGTACATATCAATGTCTTTTAGGATATCTTTTGATTTTTTGAACTTCTAATTGTTTTTCATTATTTTCCTTATGTCCTGATATCTAAAAATTATACTTGAATTGTATCTAAAATAAAAATCCATGATACCTTAAAAAAAATTCCATTCCCCTCTGTTTATTGGGAGTTTTCAAAGCAGCCATGCTCATTTTTCATGGGATATTTGTAGGCATGGTTGTTAGTCTCTTCAAAATTGCTCTGCTTGCTGGTAACTTCAAAATTCTGATATGCGTCTGTATCATGTTCTGATGCCTTGGATACATATGGGTTCTACTTTTAGCAGTTCAAAAGTGATCACAAAAAATTTAACATGATTGCACATGTATAATGTATATCAAATTACTTGCTGTCAGGGTTGAAGGGTAGGGAAGTAAAGGGAGGAAGAAGAAAAATTTGGAACACAAAATCTTATTTTTTAAAAAAGAATGTTGAAAATTGCTTTCAGTAGTGCAAAAAGTGACTATAAGATATATAAAACATCATTGCACATGGACAACCTAAATTAGATTACTTGCTGTATTGGGGGAGAGGGGCAAGAGGGAGAAAATTTTGGAGCTCAAAATCTTATTTTTAAAAAATGAATTTTGAAAGCATATAATTGGAAAAAATATTATTTACCAAAAAAATGACCAAAGTTAAGGCAATTTGAACATGAACTAAAATATGTAGGTAAAATTAATTCCCCCTGCTTTAGAGGTGCACATGTCATATAAGTTTCTGGAGGACAGAGAGGATTTCATTTCATTTTTCTCTTTTGTGTCTCCAGCACCTAGGACAGAGCCTGGCACATAGTAGGCCTTGAATAAATTGGTTTCATTTAATTAAATTGCTGTACTATAATCACTGAAAACATAGAACATCTTACCTTTTAATCTGCAATGAGAATTCATGTCAGGCCACCACTTTAGACTGGAGCTACATGAGAATAGAGACGGGCCTTCCAATATCATGCTCCTTGGGCATGTCAAGGTCACCTTCTCTCCAACCTCATAGAAAGGTTTCTTGGGATCACTTTGGAGATCTTTTTCCAAGGCAGGCAAGACACAACCTATTTCTAAAGAGAACATCAAGTTGCAGAATGTGAGTCCTTAAATTTCCAAACTATCACAGTCCTGAGTTGCATGGATATTTTTTATTTATTCTTGCTCGTGAATGGAAAAAAGAATTGGATTGAGAAATTCACTCTTTAGAACTTTCTGAAAGACCAAGATATATATATATATATATATATATATATATATTCTTCCTCTAGAAGTAAAGTGAAAACTTAAATTAAATTAGACTGATGAATGCAGAGACCTAAAAGTCAGCCTACCCATTCAAGGCAAAATTAGCTAAACCTCAAACTCTCTAGTTGAGTGATCACCCACAGAGATTTTGCCTAATGCCATGTTCTGGTATATCTGCAGAAGATTAACATAACTCTACTCTCTGGAAATTTTCAGCTGACAGCTTTTTCATCATAACTCTTAAGGCTGTCAAGTGTTCATTTTCTTCTGTCTCTATCACTTATGACCTACTTACCATTGTTAGCCCAGGTTCTCAAGGTGAAAATATATCACATAGAAAGAGAGGAAACACATAGCTAGAGAAAGCAAGAAAAAGAGTGATAAAAACTATAAGAAATTTTTACAAGAATACTAATAGTCAGAGTTTGGAAAACTTTTCTCTATTTCTTGCATGTTTTCATGATAGAACTAATATCTCATTCATTTCACTGCCTAAGATTTTCAACAAATTACACTGACCAACTCACAAAATTTTCTTTCCATTTTGTTACCTGACTTGGTGAAACAGGGGCTGTGATACAAGTGGGATGGAACTCTAAGTAGAGATCTGGGTAATATTCTAACAATTTAAAGAATTCTCCAAGAACTGAATAATAACTAATAATGATAACTAACATTTATATAGCACATCAAGGTTTGTGAAGTGGTTTACACATATTGTCCAGGTTGATTCTCTCACCAATCCTGTACAAAAGGGACTATAATTATCCTCATCTTATAAATGAAGAAACTGAGACTTGCCTAGCTTCCTATATCTAATGGTTAAAGGAATATTCAGACTCAGGCCTCTATCCACCCCAGCACCCAGCTGCATTCACTGCAATGCAGAATATCCCCAACAGGATTACTCAGTGTAGCTCTGAAGTTGGGTTAGGATCAAATCAATTCCCAAAGTAAACGATGTCAGGACCCAAAATAAGCAGCCATTTCTCTCAGTACAGTCTTTCCAATGTGCCTCAACTGCAATTTCTAGGTTTAAGTAGGACATTATAATTAGGAGTACTTACTCTGGCAATGTTTTTCCCCAACACTCCAAGTTAAATCTTCTACACATTTGGCCACAGGGTCCCCAACAAGAGCATATCCCTCCTGGCATGTATAAAGCACACTTCTTCCAACCGGAAATGATGGGCCTGTATCCTAAACAAAGGAGGAAAACTCAAAACATGAAGCAGAGGAAGAGAATCATACTTTTAAGCAAGAAAATAGTTTGTATATTGTAGATGAATATATTAGGTACAAAATATATGTAATATGTAGGCATATGAGTATATGTGCATATGTGCACATGATGGATACAAGTAGGCTGTAGCAGGTTTCCAATAAAGCCATATTATAAGAATTGGCATAAATATCGTCACCCAGAAAATGTACAATTGAAAAAAGGAGACAATCATGTAGCAAAGGGGAAGGGGATGAGAGAAAAGAGCAAGTATTTATTAAGAGTCTACTATGGGGGGAGGGTGGCTAAGTGGTGCAGTGAATAGAGCACCGGCCCATCCAGCCTCAGACACTTAACACTTACTAGCTGTGTGGCCTTGGGCAAGTCACTTAACCCCAATTTCTATGCCTTTAGCCCTCCAAAAACAATAAAAAAACCAGACTGCTGGTTTTTTAGCCAGGGACTGTGCTAAATACTTTACAGACATGATTGCACTTGGTCCTCACAACAATCCTGGATAATAGATGTTAATACAATCTCCATTTTTATAGCTAAGGACACTAAATAATTTGCCCAGGGTCATACAGGAACTTACTAAAGTGTCCGAGACCAGATTTGAACTCAGTTGTTCCTGATTCCAATGCCAGGACTCTATCCATTGCTCCAGCTAGGTAGCTTTGCAGCTAGAATTTAGAGATATAATGAGAGTGAATGATAATAATCAAGCAGCCTAGGTGGCACACTAGTACTCACAAAATGCAAAAAACGTATAGGAAGACTCCAAGCATCCTTAATGAAAGGTGCAGGGAAGAGCAAGGACAAGAATCAGTGAGGAGGAAATGATGGAGCGGGTTAATACCTGCACTGATGAATGTCATAGCACCATTTAAAGATAGGAGTAATATTTGCTTTGGCAACACTAGATATGTTGAGAAGTAAGAAAAACTCAAAAGTTGAAAAGTTGAAGTTCTTGGTTTAATATGAACTAAAAGCAAAGACAGCAAATTCTCATCTTGTCAAATAATTAGGAAGTACGTCCATTCAGGACAAATCACATTCCCTTTCCCATGCTAACTACAAAAATATCTAAAATACAGTTATAGGTAACTCACAGTCCACTAGCTAAATGCCTACTAGTCTAATGGACTTCCTTGGGATAGTACAACCAGAATGGACCACCTAGCTGACATGTTCTTGGGGGGAAATTCATTCTCAGTACTAAGGATAGATGTTTCTACATTTATAAATCTGACTATAGTTTTATAGTTTGGATGACATGACCTCTAATGTGCTTACATTTCTAATAAGAGGACAAGGGGGGAGTGGGAAAGGATAATTTTTATTCTCTTTCCCATACAGCAGAATGTAAGTTACTTGAGGGCAGGGATTGTCTTCACTTTTTTCTTTGTATCCCTAATGTTTAACACTGTGTTAATCCCAGAGTTAGAGCTTAATAAATGCTTGGTGATTGAGATTCAAGAAAAGTCATAAATCGGTTAAAGAAACAAAGAGAACATAGGAAAGGGAAGGAAAGGGGGTCAAGGGGGATTTATTCATAATAAATTTTTGTGGACTGTTTCTCAGAAAGAGGTAGATCTCTGGCTTGGATAGATTCTGTGGAGTAATAAAACTTCCAATGCTGGAAGTCAAAATCAGGAGATTTTTGTGACTTCTGGTAAGTTATTTTAACCTTCTGAAACTTGTTTTTCTCATTTATAAAAAGAAAGGTTAAACTATTTGATTCCAAAGTCCTCTTCAACTCAAAAATTCTATGATTCTGTGCAACTGAACTAAAGCAGCATGACCCAAACATTAAAAAAAAGGTTCAATATAAAGAAAACACTGAAAACCTACTTCAACAAATGCATTTTCCAAGGGAGGTGGTGATGGGCAGGAAGGTGTGGGCACTCCAGACATATCAAAGCAATGTGGTTCTATCAAGCTAGAAAGCAGAACAGAAAAGGCCTTTATCATTATTTAAGTCTGCAGAGATTGTGTGCATTATTGTATATACTGATGCATTCTTTTGTTTGTGTGTTAGGGTAATATGTTTATGTATATACAGCAATATGACAACTAACAAGACAAAATCAAAATACAAATATGCTGAAATTTCAAGTAACTAAATGAGTGAGGGCAGATTCATTAGAATAGTCCCTTCAGGTCTCAAAAGTACAAAAAAATATTTATAGCAGGTTTTATTTTATTTTTTGCAGCAAAGAACTAGAAGCTAAGAGGTGCTACCAACAGCAGAACAAATTACGGTATATTAATATAATGGAGTACCCTTCCACTGTAACAAATGATGAATGGGATGATTTCAGAGAAACCTCGGAAGACTTGTATGAATTAAGGAAGAGCTAAGTAAGCAGAACCAGGATAACAATTTATAACAACATTGAAAAAACAAATAACTTTGGAACACAAAAGAACTTTGATCAACTACAATGACCAACCACAATTCCAGAAGACCAAAGATGAAGCAAACTACCCACTTCCTGACAGAGAGACTATGTACTCATGACACAAAATAAGACATAAATATATATATGTATATATATATGTATGTATTCATTTTATATGACCAAATATGGGAAATATTTTTTGCTTGACTATCCATATTTGTTACAAGGGTTTTGCTTTTCTTTTTATTTTCAACAAGGCAAATGAGAGAGAAATAATTTTTGTTAAAATTAAAAATACCTGTCAAATTTTAAAAATAAATAAAATGTACCACAACCTCAAACATTACTTACAAGTCTGAGATTCTGTGACTGAATCAAGGCAGAAAGTAATGACAGAATCTGGTACCTCATCATCAACTAATCCAACTCCTGACATCGTTGTTATATAATTGATACTTCAATATTTTAGCGAATCTGTGATGTCATTTATAAATGCCTAAATGGGTACTAACTATAATACTATATATCAGAATTTGTGGTATCTTTTTCATCATATACAATTCTTGTCTATATCTTCCCATAAATCCTCTTTCAATAGACAATCTACTCCAGGTACAGATGGCCTTCCTCTGAGTCTTGTCTCCTCATTAGAATGTAAACTCCTTGAAGAAATTGTTTTTGCCTTTCTTCATATCCCTAAGAACATAACACATTGTCTAACACATAGTAAACAATAAATATTTGTTGACTAGAACTGTCTGACTATGGTCACCAGTGGAGCCCTTTTTGGGGCCATGATCTGTTATCCCTCCTTCTCTGCCCAGCCCAACTTTCTTTCCAAGGGTATATTTGCTAGGTGATGCTTTCAAGACATTTATTATACACAAGTCATCATAAGAAATATGTACCCTATTCATCCCTAACATATAAATCTCTTGATTACCCCTTTCAGTCTCTTCTAGTTTTGATTCTCAAGAGATTATGGTTTTCAATGCTTTGTAGCCACAAGACATCTCCAGAGAATGTTGGTGTTAAATGGAATTTTGTGTCATGGAGCAGATAGAAATCACTGAAAGGGCTATTCAGTTCTCAAGTGTAACCCAATTGATTCTCTTCGTTCTATTCATTCTATAAGAAATAGCAATAATCTGACTAAATGCCCTGTTTCCTCCCTTTTAAAGAGATAACATCTAGTTTAACTAGGTAAAGTTGGAGTTATAATTATGTTTAATGTCTTCTCATCCATCCTTCCTTTAAATTTGATGTTAATTTTGATCTTGACTCTTGCTCATCATGCCTCCAAACAGCTAATTTTAAAATTGTCCCCATGTCATTAACTGGTCATTTCCTGTCTCTTAAGATAGAGTAAATTACATTTTTAATTATTATTGAACACTTGTTATTTCCAGTTCCCTCAGATTCTCTTCTCAGAATAAAGTGTTTATGTATTTAGACATGAGAATTCTGAGTAATTTGTAAATCTTTGACCTCTTTCACTTCTTTATCCTGAACCACAGTTCAACATGTTTTTCACTTCTGTCAACCTTCACATTATAATAACTAAATATTAAGCTACATATTATCTTGGTTTGGAGAATCATGATAAAGTTCTTCATAAACTTAGCTGTTTTGTGTCATGCAACAGATGTTGAAGCACCAGCTGCCTTTGTCTACATGGTGGTCTTTTACTTATACTCACCATGTACTCCTGCAATACAAGGGTCCCAGGAAATTATGTTTTTATTGTCTTTGGTAACATAGTGAAACTACCTCTGCCAACTCAAGGAGTGACCAAGGCACTGTATTTTCCTCATCAAGGAAAACCTGTGAGACATCTTTCCATTTTTCAGAAACTTCCTTATGCCTTCTGGGTTCATTTATCATGAGAATGTCAATATTTCTATGGTTCAGTTTCTTCAACATTACATCACATGTTGGTCATTGGAAAAAGATTCTCTCTCTGTGTGTCTCACGTTCTCTCTCTGTCTTTCTCTGTTTCTAGGCATCTATTTCTCTGTCTCTCCCACTTAAATCAATACTTATAATTAGTCTAAAACAATATGAGTCTCAAGACTACCTTCCCATTATCTCTGTGAAAATTCAATAGAGTCACATAAAACCAATGATCGTTTCTTTTTTATTTTTGTCTATTTCATATGTTGCTACAGAGGAAAAAAAATCATCATCAGGACCAATCTACTTAGTGATGAACCTTTCCATAGTTAGCTAGGTTGTTCCTCAGACAATAGGCACTAGCTGTCACTGAGATCATACAAACAATCTTTCCAGCCTTAGAGCATTGCATGGTGCCTGTGTTTCACTAGCACAGTACTTCAAATACTCAGGGTCACTGCCACATCATGATGAGGTATCTGAATAGGACCTTGGTAGAAGATGTACTCCATAGATACTCACTAAATATTAATGGATCGATTAATCAAGTTGTATTCTGGTCAGAATTACCCTCCTGAATAGACAAGAATTCATTCACTAGAATTTTCCCCGGCACAATGATAATTTACATTTCTATAGTGCTGAAAGGTTTCCAATGCACTTTACACACACACACACACACACACACACACACACACACATACACATACACACACACACACACACACACACACACCTCTAACTACTGTGTTTGTGATACCGTGTTCCTCACAGGACTATTCAAAAGATTATTCATTTTACCGAAAATGCTCCAACTCTTCATTTTGGCAAGGTTGTGTTTCAAACGCTTCTCCAATACAGGATTTGCCACCTCCCCTAGGACTTGGATTATCACAGCTTCGTCTCCTCACTTTCCTCCCTGCCATACAAGTACTCCAAGGAGACCAGCAACTCCATCCTCCATCAACAATTCCTATTGGTCAAGAGACATTTAGGGTAAGAATGTCATAACTCAATAAAGGCAAAGGCTTTCTGAATTTGGGGATTAATTCTTCAGACCTTAAGTTTATTCATTCACTTGGAACTGGGAGGGAACATACAATTTAAGACTTTCATTGATCCCCAAATCATTTCATTGATCCCCAAATCATTCTTCTGGATGTGATGCGTTAAGAAGATATTTTCCAGACAAACAAATGTGGTCCCTCATACTAGTTAGCATTAGAGTTCACTCTAGTAGCAATTACAGTAAGATCTTACATTAAGTACATAGCGCTTTCATTTGATCTTTTTAATTTCAAATTTCAGTTGATGTCTTTGTTCTTAAATTACTCTCATTTCCAAATATATCACAGCCTCCTCCTCTATCCAATAAGGCATTCCTTGTAAGCAATAAATCAGTCAACAAGCTTCTATTAATCACCCACTATGAGCCAAAGCAGTTTTATGTAATAAAGAATAAAAAAAGAAAGAAAGAATAATAGAGCAAAACCAACCAACACATCAACAGGAGCCTCGCATCATAAACAATATTACACATCTGCGTCAGTATTCAACACATCTGACTCCAAATCCAGACCTCTGTGTTACGCCATGCTGTCTCAGTGAGAAAACCAGGCCTTAAAGAGTTTAAGAGACATGCTTGAGGTAATTTAGCCAATAGATGATCAGTGATGGGGGTGGGAGTAGAGGATGAACTAAAATGTAAATCCCCATATTCTTAGTCATGCTCTTAAGATTACTCCCCCCCACACACACACACACTGCCTGTCAATAACACTGGAGGAATATAACTACCCCCTCAAAACTCATTTGCATAAGGCTTTTTGATTGGTAGAGACTGATGACCCAATGCTCCAGGTCTTACTGAGGAGTGGAGTTGATGAGAACCTGAAAAGCAGGAAAGAACTTGTTCTTCTGCCTTCCATAAGAAACCATTAGGTACCAGATTCTCTATAGAGAGACATCCTAGAAGGGAAAGATTCTGGGAAGAAGAAGTAGACATGCCTTCTCTCTTAAAACTGAAAGCAAGAAGACCAAGGGACTGAGTAATCAATCAATCTCCACCAAGCCAATGCTTTAGTCAGATACCTAAGTGCCAAACATAACTTCAAGAAAATGAAGTGAGTACTGACCTTCCTGACCATCCACAAGGAATCCATGCTCACAGGCAACACCAAATGTGTAAGGTTTGCAGTGGCACTGGCACTGGGTTCCCACAACTACAGCCAGGCCACCATTTTTGCAAGGCCTGCAGTGGCACGGATCAGATTCTGCCAGATACTCCTCAATGGCTCTTTTTAGATACAGTTTTTTGACAGATGCGCAGGGAACTTCCTTCACAAGCTCATAAAGAGGGGTGAGCTATAAGGGTAGAGATAAGACAAACACATGGACTGCTTTAGGAAATAGCCTACTAGTTCTATTTTGTTCTTGTTATAAATCTAAAAGACACTAGTTCATTTGTTAAAAATTTTACTGAGAACTTAGGCAAGTCAGCATGAGGCAGGAGAAGGTAGATTCTCTAAAAGAAGAAAGAGAAAATAACTTTAGGTAGATGAAGGATTATGAGGAAGTTGTGGTCCAGCAGTTCTCCATTTTTACCAAGGGAAAAACAAAATAAAATGAACTTGAAATGCAAAAAAAATAATATACCTGACATCCATTTAGCGCCTTATGATTTATATTATCTGGCTTGGCCATGTAAAGTCATTCATCACTACTTTATAAAAGGGGGAAACAGAGGCTCAAAAAGCATAATTCAATTCAATTCAGTTTAATAAATATTAAGGTCCTACTACGTGCCAGACACTGTGCTAAATGCTGAGGATACAAAAAGAAGCAAAAGACAGCCCCTGCCCTCAAGGAGCTTACAATCTAATGGGAGAAACAATATGCAAATACATGCAAAGTATATGCAGGATAAATAGGAAATAAAAAGGGAAGACACTGGAGGATTTGGGAAAGGTTTCCCTGTAGGAAGAGATAGTATCTTTGTTGGGACTTAAAAGAAGTCAGGCAGCCCAGTAGGCAGGGTGGAAGACGGAGAACATTCCAGGCATGGGGAACAGCCGAGAAAATGCCCAGAGCAGAGAGAGGGAGTGCCTTGTTTAGGGAGTAGCCAGGAGGCCAGTGTCACTGGATTGAAGGGTATGTGTTGGGAACTAAGGTTGAAGAAGCCTAGAAGGATAGGAGGGGCCTAGGTTATGAAGGGCTTTGAAGGCCAAATGGAGCATTTTGTATTTGATCCTGGAGGCAACAGGAAGCCACTGGACTTTATTGAGTAGTTTATTGACATGATCAGACTACTGTTTTAGGAAAATCACTTTAGTGACTGAATAGAGAATGGTTCGGATCTGGGAGAGGCAGGCAGATCCTCCAGCAGACTACGGCAGTAATCAAGGCCTGAGGTTATGAGGGCCTGCACCAGATCAGTAGCAGTGTCAGAGGAGAGAAAGGGATATTTTCATGAGATGTTACAAAGGTAAAACTGGCAGGCCTTAATAATAACTTGGATATGGATAAAGGGTGAAAGATAGTGAAGAATTCAGGAAAACTGCTGAGCTTTAAGAACTAGGAGGATGTTGTTGTCTTTTACAGTAAAAGAGAAGGTAGGGAAGGGTTAGGGGGGAAAAGATAATGAGCTTAGTTTTATATATATTGAGTTTCAGATGGCTATTGGACATCCAGTTAAGATGTCTGAAAGGTAGTTGGAGAAGATGCACATTTGGAAGTCAGATGGTGATTAAATCCATGGAAGCTAACAAGATCACCCAGTGAAGAAGGACAGAGGGAGAAGAGGATTCAGGACATAATCCTGATGGACACCTATGGTTTGAGGGCATGATCTGGAGGAGGATCCAGTAAAGAAGACAGAGATGGATCAGTCAAATAGAGCAGAGGAAAAGCAGGGAAGATTGGTGTCCCAAAAATCTATGGAGAAGAGACCATCAAGGAGAGAGTGATCAACAGTATCAGAAGCTGTGGAGAAGTCAAGGAGAATAAGGATTAAGAAAATGCCACTGAATCATTTTTAGGTCTGTATCACAGAGAAATCATAAAAAGAGGGAAAGGACCCACATGTACAAAAATATTTATAACAGCTCTTTTTATGGTGGCCAAGAATTGGAAATTGAGGGGATGCCCATCAGCTGGGGAATGACTGAACAAGTTGTGGTACATGAATGTAATAGAACAATATTATGCTATAAGAAATGATAAGCAGATGAACTTCAGAAAATCTTTATATGAACTTATGAACCAATGCTGAGTGAAGTGAGCAGAACCAGAAGAACATCATACAGTCACATTGTGCAATGACTAACTTTCATAGACTTAGCTCTTCTCAGCAATGCAAGGATCTAAGACAACTCCAAAAGGCTCATGCTGGAAAATGCTCTCCACATTCAGAGAAAGAACTTTGGAGTCTGTATGCAGATGGAAGCATACTATTTGCTCTCTTTTTTGTTGTTTAATTTTGTTTCTTCTTTCTTGTGGTTCCTCCCATTGGTCCTAATTCTTCTTTACAACATGACTAATGTGAAAATATATTTAATATGAATGTATATGTAGAACCTATACCAGATTGCACACCATCTTGGGGAGGAGTGGGGAGAGGGAGGGGGAGAAAATTTACAACTCAAAAGCTTATGGAAGTGAATGTTGAAAGCTAAAAATAAATTAATTAATTTTAAAAAGAAAAGGCCATTGAATTTGGCAACTAAGAGATCATTAGTAAATTTGCAGAGAGGAGTTTCAGTAGAATGATGTGGTCAGAAACCAGATTGCAACAAAAGAGTGAGAAAAGAAAAAGTAGAAGCACCTACTCCAGGCAGTTTTTAGGAAGAATCTAGCTACAAAAGGGAGATGAGATGAAGGACAATAGTCAGCCATGATGGAAAGATCAAGTGAGGATTTTTTTCAGGATAGAGGAAATATGGTCATGCTTGTAGCCAGTAAGATATGAGCTAATTGAAAGGGAGACACTGAAAATAAGTGAGAGTGGGCATGACAGAGGGAACAATCTGTTGGAGGAGATGGGATGGAATGAGGTTACTTGAACAAATAGAATCCCACAGCTACCAAGTGGGAGATCCAAGATTCCAACCTAGGTTTTCTGACTCCAGACCCATTATTTTCCCACTATATCTCAAGACCTCAATTAGAAGAATAAATAGTTTGACTTAGAAGGATGTTTGGTTTGATTCAAGAATGAGAAGCCCATAAAGGCTGTGGAATCACTGTACCTGGAAATTCTTAAAAATAGAAATAGACATCAGTCTGCCATAGACAGAGATAAATTTAGACCACTTGGAGGAAGGAGGCAAGACCAAGTGACCTTCTCTCAAAGGCTCTAGCTCTTTTTGAATATAGAGCCAAAGGGGGGAAAAAGTAGCCAATGATTAAAAAAAGAAATTCTGTGGCTAATTTCCCTTGCGCTACAGTGCATTAGAATTAGCCTTAGTGCATTAGCATTAGACTTTTCCTGATAAAATAGGAGCATACTTTTTATTGTATCTACAGTTATTCATTATTGCATATGCATACATTTTACTATATGAAGCGGAATCTGACTCCAGGAAATGCTAATTAAAGCAGTCTGTTTACCCATTTCATTTGACTGGTACAAATTAACATCTGTTCCCTGTTGCCTTAAGTAAAACATCACCTACCTTTTGTTTTATTATTTGGGGATACTGTCCCACAGTTGCAGCCCATGAAGCATACCGGGCTTTATTTCCAGCAGGATCATCTACATTTATATAACTAAGACCAGCTACCAAAGCGGGGCTTCCTCCCTTGACAATTGCATTACCATGGAGTAAGTTGTCTTTTGTTCCTATACAAGAAGGAATTAAAAATATCAAGTAAGGATACGTAAAGGCATATAAAATACAAAATGTAAAAGCATAAAAAGCATTCACAAACAACACATGGCATTCAGAATTATGGAATCATAATGTACAAAATATAAGTATAGGTAAGATCTTAATTACGACAAAATGGGTTATGATCTGAGCCTTTGAAAGGAGTAGCCACATCAGTAATTCTAAGTGTTTCTGATATACGGGAAGTAATCCGAGGAATCCCTGTTCCCAAATCAGCTTGAAATCATAGGTCATGGATTTTAATTAGGAGGAATCTAAAGGTCCTCTGAATTTGGATTATAGATATGACCATCAGAAAGGCACAAGGAACTCTTGATGACTGGCTGACTGAAATTCAGAGGATAGACTCTTGTCAGAGGAGCTACCCCTCTTTATGGACTAAAAATCAAGCTATAAGATGTTATCTCTCTGTTTCTCACTCTCCCTTGGACTTTGAAAAGACAGACCAGAAGGCAATAGAGAAAATCTGTGCTCTGGGGGATTTGGGTAACTCATGCCCATGTATAGTTTTGTTCTTCAAGGAGCAGATCATAGCAGAAATACAAGATACAGATAGATATGAAATTGCACATGTCTTTGAATGCGAAACTAAACTGTGCAGATTCTGTAACTCAGGGATACAAGCCTATCCCCACAGAGACTGAAGAAAGAAAGAGGAAAACGATCTATCAGTACATAAATAGTTGAGCAGTTCTTTGATAAGTAGAAAACAATTGGAAACTAAGGGGATACCCATAAATTGGGTAGTAACCAATCAAATTATGGGATATGAATTTAATAGAATACTATTATACCATTAGAATTTATGAAAAGAACAGTTTAAAGATCTGAAATGATGCACAATAAAGTAAAAAGAATAAGAAGAACCATTATTCAATAACAACATTGTAGAGACAATTTTAAAAGACTCAAGAATTCTGATCAGCACAATGACCAGCCAAAATGGCAGAAGACCAACAATAAAAATGCTGACCATCTACTGATAGGGAGGCAAAGGATTGATTCAGGATACAGAATGAGACAAATATTTTTTTGAACATGGCCAATATGGGGGGGCGGAGCCAAGATGG
>JAQQSW010003687.1:0-14634 GCA_028646575.1 Pseudocheirus occidentalis | reverse complement strand
ATTATTATTATTATTATTATTATTATATATTATTTACTTGCAACTGGGAAATAAGATGTACAGGCACTGTGGTACGGAGATCCATCTTGCCCTACCAGAAAGTCAGAGTGTTGATGGGGGAGGATATTGGAGAGAGCAGGGTTATACAGTGAGATAGCTCTTGTCCAGGGGTGGGTATGGGGAAGACAGGGAGAAAAGTTGTCACTCAAAATCTTGTGGAAACTAATGATGTAAACTACAAACAAACAAAATCAATTAATAAAAGAAAAGCAACTAAAGAGGTAGATATAATATTAGAAAGGTTAGATATGATAGACTTTTGGCATTATTTAGTCATAAAGTATAGCCTCATAAGATATTTAGAAGAGTTCATTATGATCTTTCTGTTGCATCTATGGGGAGGGGAAGAATTGATGACCAAAGAAGATGTAGAAAATTAAAAAATGTGTAATGGACAATTTTGACTACATATAATTAGAAAGCTTTTGTAACAAATAAAACCATTTCAACCAAGATTAGATAAAAGAAAAATAAATTCGGGGAAGGGCCAAGATGGTGGAGTATAAGCAGGAACTTGATTGAGCTCTTCCCCATTCACCTTCAAATACCTATAAAAATGATGTTGAACAAATTTTAGAGCTACAGAACCCACACAATGAGACAATGAAACATATCTCCCCTTGAATACGGTTGGACAAGCTGACAGAAAGAGTCTACCACACAAGGTTGGGAGTGGATCATGGTCCTTGTGGGGCACGCAGACACAGGTGGGGCCACAACAGGTCCAGGAGACTGATTCACTGGCAGCTATGGTAATTTCCAGACTTCACAACCCACAAATGCCACACACAAAATAAAAGATCAGTGGGAAAATATTGGACCTGGTTGAGAGAAAAGTGTGGTCCAGCCTTAGCCCTGGAACAGTTGTGGTTATGACAGTTGCAGCAGCAGTAGTTACTGCTTCTGGAGCTCTAGGCCCACAGATGGTGGGAACATCAAACAAATGATCTGAGTTCAACTTCAGGCATCCTTTTGCTGGTGCTGAGGCAGGATTGTCTTTCTTTGCCCTGGTTGGATCTGCATCACTGTCTCGGGTGGAAGTTCTGGGGTGAGAAGGAGTTCTGGAATGACAAAGCTTGAGGCAGCTGTGGAGAAGGAGACCTTCTCACAGTTCCAAAGCAGAAAAGAGTGCTTGTGGTCACTCACATACCAGATCAGAGAATAGGATAGGAGTAAATACCTCTTTTTTGATCATATCACCTTAAAAGAAGTGAAAATTTATAGGTGCCTAGAAGTATCTCTGACAACTGCACAAAACAACTGAAATTTAGAACACAGTATTCTCCACTCTGGAAGCAGTCTGACCTTAGCAAATAGTTCAAATGTCAAGAAATTATCTGGGAAACACAGCAAACAAAGGGAAAAAATGACTATAGAATCTGTTTGGATGACAAAGAATATAAAAATATACAACCAGAAGTAGAAAACAAAGTTAAAAATCCTGCATCAAAAGGCTCCAAGAAATATGAATTGGTCACAGATCACAGAGGAGCTCAAAAAGTATCTTAAAATCAAGTAAGTGAAGTATAGGAAAAATTTGAAAGAGAAACAAGAGTGATGAAAGAAAATCATGAAAAATCAGTGAATAGCTTGCTAAAAATGGAGACTTAAAAATAGTGAAGAAAATGAACTTAAAAAGTAAACATTCATGCCCCTCTGATTCAGCCCAGCGTGAGCTACAGTGCACACTGAAAGGCCCCTGCACAAGGCCTGCTGATCCACCAACCACAGGGGCCATTCCCAGGCACATAGCTACAGGGTAGGGATCAGACGGAGCTGAGTAAGAGACAAAGGCAGGGCCCACTGGAAGGGCAGAAGCTATTCCCAGGACTACACATACACAGCCTGGAAATTAAAAAAAAAATACTACCTGAACTTTTAGGGACCAAGATGGCAAAATAAACCCCAGCTGTTCCAATCCCCACTCTCACCTGAAAAAAAAACCCAGTAATTATTGCTCCAGAAGAAAATTTTGATCAGTCAAGGCTTAGCAACCCAGGAGGAAAGGCATGGCTAATGGCCTGCTTCAAAATGGGAAGAAATCAGGCTACAAAGACAAAGACAAAGACTCTGGAAATCTATTATGGTGAGAGGGAGGAATCAAACTCAGAAGGAGAGAGTACAGACTCCATACCCACAGCTGAAGCTTTAACAGTGGCTATAACCTGGTCTCAGGCACAGAAAGCATTCCTAGATGAGCTCAAAAGGACTTTGAAATCCAGCTTAGAGAGGTAGAAGATAAAATCAACACCCTTTATAAAAACAAAATTGCAAAATTAGAAAAAAAACATTACAATGAAGAGAATAGGTCATTAAAAAGTAAAATGGATGGACTAAAAATGAAATCTGGGCATATGGAAAAGGAGAATCAAAAACTAACTGAAGAGAATAATTCTCTAAAAATTAGAATCAACTAAATTGAAACCAACGTCTCTATGAGGAACCAAGAATCAATCAAACAAAACATCAAGACTGAAAAATTAGAAAAATAGGTAAAATCTCTCAATGGAGAAATAACTAACCTGGAAAACAGATCGAGGAGAGACAATCTGAGAATCATTGGCCTACCAGAGAATCATGATGAAAAAATAAGTCTGGACAATATCTTCCAAGAGCTCATCAAGAAAAACTGTCTTGAGATCCTAGAACCAGAAGGTAAAATAGAAATTGGGAGAATCCACCAGACACCTCCTGAAAGAGATCCCAAATTGAAAAGTCCACAAGATGTTGTGGACAAACTCCAGAACTATCAGCTAAAGGAGAAAATACCACAAGCAGACAGAAAGAAACAATTTGGATAATGCAGAACCATAGTGAGCATCACACAGGATCTGGCAGCCTCACTGTCAAAAGATTGGAGGAATTGTAATATGAATTTTTGCAAGACAAAAGAGCTCAGACTACAACCAAGGATCACCTATCCAGTGAGACTGAACATAATCTACCAGGCAAGGAGGTGGATATTCAGTGACATAACAAATTTGTAGACCTTCTTGATGGAAAAGACAGAGCTCAGTGGAATATTCAGCCTTCAATTACAAGACTCAGGAGAGACATAGAAACTTAAATAAGGAAACACACACACAACTTTTTATTTAAGGAGAGCAAACTGGTTACATCTCTCTATGGGAAGCTGATACCTGTTAATATCATGCACTGTATACCTACAGCAACAACTAAAAAGGATGTAGATAGATAGAGGGTGTGGATATAAATGATGATAAAAATCCTTATTAAGGAACTGAAATGGAAGAAGAGGAAAGAAGGAAGCAGAAAGGGGGGAATTATGTATACACAAAGTGGAATAAAAACAATATAGTAGAGAGAAAGAAGGGAAGGAGGTTACCATTATATGAGCTTTTCCCTCATTTGTTCTGGTGCAAGGAGGGAACAACACAACCAGTTAAATATAGGACTCTATTGTGAAGAGACATAAAACTCATCATAATAGAGGGAAAGAGGGGAGGGAGAGGAGCAGCACTGCATGAGATGTATTCTTGTGAAACCTCATTCAAGGAAGAAATATTATACATTAAGTATAAAAATCGATCATATACTACTGGCAGTAGGAGGGGGAAGGGCCACAAAAAGGGGCATTAAAAGGGAGGGAAGATGTATTAAGGGAGAAAGTAGAAAAAGGAAGTGGGGTAGATAAGAAGGGAACACTGAGGGATGTGATGGTGAAAAAGAAAACTCTTAAGAAAGGGAAGTGAGAAGGTGAAAAATAAAAGCACAAAGAGGGGATGGAATAGGACAGAAGGAAAGACACAATAGTAACCAGAACAGTCAATGTGAATTGAATGAACTCTCCCATAAAACGGAGGTGGATTACAGAATGAATTAAAATCCATAATCTTACAATATGCTGTTTAAAAGAAACCCATCTGAAACTGACAGATATACAAAGGTTAAAGATTAAAGACTGGAGTAAAATATATCATGCCTCAGCTAAAGTAAAAAAAAAAGCAGGGGTAGTAGTCCTTATCTTAGACAAAGGAAAAGCAAAAATAGGTCTAATTAAAACAGATAAGGGAGGAAACTATGTCCTGCTAAAAGGCACCATCAAAAATGAGGCAATATCTTAATGAAATATTTAAGCACCAATTAGTATAGCATCTAAATTCATAAAGGAGAAATTAAGTATACTGGAAGAAATAGTTCCAAAACTATGCTAGTGGGAGACTTCAATCTTCCCCTCTCTGAGACTAAGAAATCTAACCTCAAAATAAACAAGAAAGAAGTTAAGGAGTTAACTAGATTATTTAACAAAGTTAAATAGAATCTCAGAGAAATTAGATATGGGAGACCTCTGGAGAAAATCATATATGGATAAAAAGAAATATACCTTCACTCAGCAGTAATAATAAAACTAAAATTCAGTAGGAGAATTCAAGAAAACTATTGAATTAATAAACAAAACTAAGAGTTGGTAATATGAAAAATCCAATAAAACTGATATGATAAAAAGAAAAAAGAAAATGAAATTACAAATATCAAAAATGAAAAAGGTGAATCCACCTCAAACAAAGAGGGAATTAAAACAATAATCAGGAATTAGTTTGCCCAGTTGTATGCACATAAATCTGACAATCTTAGTGAAAGATGAATATTCTCAAAAATACAAGTTGCCTAGATTAACTGAAGAGGAAATCAACTACTTAAATAAACTCATTTCAGAAAAAAAAATTGAACAATTCATCAATGAGCTCCCTAAGAAAAAATCTCCAGGGCCAGATGGCTTTACTTATGAATTCTACCAAACATTTAAAGAACAATTGACTCTAATACTTTATTAACTATTTGAGAAAATTGGAGAAGGAGTCATACCAAATTCTTTTTATTAGACAAATATGGTACTGATGACAAAATTGGGAAGAGGCAAAACAGCGAAAGAAGATTAGAGACCAATTTACCTTATGAAAATAGATGCAAAAATTCTAAATAAAATATAACAAAAAGAGTACAGTGAATCATCACGAGAATAATACACTTAGATCAACAGGATTTATTCCAGGAATGCAAAGGTGGTTCAATATCAGGAAAACTATCAGTATAATTTAGCATGTCAACAACAAATCTAGAAGAAACCAAATGATTATCTCAATACATGCAGAAAAAGCCTTTGACAAATTACTACATCCATTCCTATTAAAAACACAAAGAAAGTATAGGAATACATGGAGTTTTCCTTAGAATAATATGTAGCATCTATTGAAAGCAATCAGTAACTATTATATGTAAGAGGGATAAACTAGAAGGATTTCCAGTAAGATCAGGGGTGAAACAAATATGTCCACTATCACCCCTCTTATTCAATATGGTACTAGAAATGTTAACAGTAGCAATTAAAGAAGAAAGAGAAATAAAAAGAATCAAATTAGACAAAGAGGAAACTAAGCTATCACTCTTTGCAGATGATAGGATCATATACTAAGAGATTTCTAGAGAATTATGTAAAAAATATTCTTGAGACAATAAATAAATTTAGCAACATTGTAGGATAGAAAATAAACCCACATAAATCCTCAGCATTCCTATATATTTCTAATGAAGTCCAACAGCAATAGATAATAAGAGAAACCCTATTTAAAGTCACTTTAGACATTATAAAATATTTGGGAATGAACCTGCCAAAACAAAGCCAGGAACTATATGAATAGAACTAAAAAAAACTTTTCACACAAATAAAATCATATCTAACTAATAAGAAAACATCAATTGTCCATGGCTGGGTCAATTTAATATAATAAAATTGACAATTTTACCCAAATCAAACTACATATTTAGTACCATACCTATCATTCTGCCAAGAAATTACTTTATAGAGCTTGAAAAAAATATGAATAAAATTCATTTGGAAGAACAAAAGAATATCAAGGCAATTAATGAGAAGAAATGCTAGGGAAGGTAGCCTAGCTGTACCAGATTTTAATCTGTATTGTAAAGCAGCAGTCATCAAAACTACTTGGCACAGGCTGAAGAAAAGAGTAGTGAATCAATTGAAGAGACTGGGAACAAAAGACACAGGAGTCAATGACTATTGTAAAATACTGTTTGATAAACCTAAAGACCCCAGGTTTTGGGATAAGAACTCACTATTTGACAAAAACTGCTGGCAATACTGGAATATAACATGACAGAAACTGGGCATAGATCATCATCTAATGCCTTATACCAAAATCAAGTATAAATGGGTGCACAGTTTAAGTATAAATGCTGATACTGTAAGCTATCTGGAGAAACGAGGAAAAGTTTACATGCCAGATTTATGGAGTAGGGAAGGCTTTATGACCAAAGAAGAGTTAGAGAGCATTATAAAATGAAAAATAGATAACCTTGATTACATTAAATTGAAAAAAAATTTGTACAAAGCCATTGAAACCAAGATTAAGAAGGAAGTGGGAAACTGGGAAAGAAATTTTAAAACCACTGTCTCTGAAAAAAGCCCCATTTCTAAAATACACAGGGAATTAAGGAAAATCTATGAGAATACAAGTGATTTCCCAATTGACAAATGGTCAAAGGATAAGGACAGGCAATTTTCAGAGGTAGAAATTACAGATATCAATAAGCATATGAAAAAAATGCTCTAAATCACTATTGATTAGAGAAATGCAAATGAAAACAACTTTGAGGTACCACACCTCAGCAGTCAGATTGGATAAGATGGCAAAATAGAAAAATGACAAATGCTGGAGAGGATATGGAAAAGTTGGAACACTAATACATTTTCAGTGGAGCTTGGAACAGATACAACGATTCTGGAGAACAGTCTAGACCTATGCCTAAAGGGCTATAAATAATTGCATACCCTTTGACTCAATAATAACACTTCTGGGGTTGTATCCCAAAGAGATCATAAAAGTTGGAGGAAGACCCGTATGCACAAAATTATTTATTGTAGCTCTCTTTGTGGTGTCAAAAAACTGGAAATTAAGGAGATGCCTATCAATTGGGGAATGGCTAAACAAACTGTGGTATATGAATATAATGCAATACTATTCTGCTATAAGAAATGGGGAGGAGATGGACTTCATATTTACCTGGAGAGACTTATACATACTGATGCTAAGTGAGAACAGAACCAGGAAAAATTTGTATACAATCACAGTTACATCACATATGTCATTACCAACTTTGATAAACTGGACTCTTCTCAGTAACACACAGCTATAAGACAACTCTACAAGTCTCAGGATGGAAGGAGATATCTACATTCAAAGAAATATCTAGAAAGAACAGAGATTAAATGGAGACTGGAGCAATTTACATGCTATCTTTCTTTTCCATCTTTGGATTTGTTTCTATTTTCCCATTGTTTAATCTATTAGTTACAACCCTTCTATACAACCAGACTACTGTCCAATATAAAATTATTTGCAGATCCTATACTTGATTGTGTGCTGCCATTAGTGTGGGGGGGAGGAGGGTTAGAAATGGAGGGAAAAAATTTGAAACTCAAGGGATGCTGGTGCTGAATCTCGTAGACTAAAAGTAAATAAAGAAATAAATTTAAAAAGAGAAAAAGCACAAAAAAACCAAAAATAAATAAAATAAAATATCTCAAATGGACCTCAAAAGAGGTTAAAAAAAAGTTAATGAGGAGAAGAATGCCTTAAAAAGCAGAATTGGCAAACAGAAAATGGAGGCTCAAATTCCCACTGAAGAAAGTAATTTCTCCAATATTAGAATGGAGAAATTGTAAGCTAATGACTTTATGATAAATCAATATTTTATGAAACAGATACCAAAAAGGGGGAAAATGTAAGACAATCTTAAATATCTCATAAGGAAAACCATGGGAAATATAATTTAAAAATTATTGGACTACCTGAAAGCCATGATAAAAAGAAGAACTTAGACATCATCTTTTCAGAAATTATTAAGGAAAACTATCCCAGATAATTGGTCTCCAAAGGATAAAAGAGAAATTGAAAGAATCCACAAATAACCTCTTTAAAAAGATCCCAAAAAGAAAACTCCTGGAAGTGTTGTATTCACATTCCAGAGTTCCCATATCAAGGGGAACATATTACAAGCAGTCACAAAGAAAAAAATTGAGTACTTGGGAAACACTTTCAGGATGATGCTATATATAGCATCTTCTACATTAAAGGTTCAAAGAATCTTGAATATAATATTCTGGAGGTCAAAGGAACTAGGAATAAAATCAAGAATCACCTACCCAGAAAAACTGAATATAATATTTCAGGGGAAATAGGGATATTCAATGACACAGCGAACTTTCAAGCATTTTTTATGAAAAGATCAGAGTTGAAGAGAAAATTTGACTTTCAAATACAAGAACGAAGAGAAGCATGAAAAGGTAAATTGGAAAGAGAAATTGTAAGGGATATAATAGAGTTGATTACATTCCTATATGGAAAGACAATGTGTGTGTGTGTGTGTGTGTGTGTGTGTGTGTGTGTGTGTGTACACACACACACACATATATAAATATTTACATATATATGTAAAAATACACACATTAATATATATATATATTTGCATAAATATATGTATGTATAAACAGAGGTCACAGGGAGAGTTGAATATGAAGGGATATTTTCTAAAAATCAAATTAATGGGTGAAAGAGGAATATATTGGGGAAGAATAAAGGGAGAGATAGAGTGGTGTAAATTACATCACGTAAAAAAGGCAAGAGAAAGCTGTTACAATGGAGCAGAAAATTATGCAGGTGAAATGGAATGAGTCAACATTACTCTCATTGAATTTTGGTTAAGGACAGAATAACATATACACTCAATAGGGTATCTTACCCTACAAGAAAGTAGGGGGAAGGGGATAAAAGGGGGTCACAATAAAAGGGAAGGAAGATTGGGGGAGGGGATAGTCAGTAGCCAACACTTGAAAAGGAAGCGGATCAAAGGAGTAAATAGTATGAATGGGGGAAGATAGGATGATGGAAAATATGGTTATTCTTTCACAATATGACTACTTGGTAATATTCTGCACAAGTATACATGTATAATCTAAGTTGAATTACTTGTCTTCTCAATAGAGGTGAAAGAGCAAGGAAGTGAGAGAATCTACAACTCAGTGTTTTAAAAAGAGATGCTTAAAAATTGTTTTTACATGTGACCCGGGAAATAAGAGAGACAGGCAATGGGTTATAGAAATCCATCTTGCCCTATGGGAAATTAAGGGGGGAAGAGGTTCAAGAGGGAGATTGAAGGGAGGGTAGATTGGGGGAAGGAGTAATCAATATGCATGCCATCTTGGGATGAGTGTTAGGGGAGAGATGGGGAGAATATTTGGAACTCAAAATTTTGTGGAAATGATTGTTGATAATTAAAAATAAATAAATAAATTCTGATGGGGAAAAAAATAGCAAATTTACCCAGGCTCAAACAAAAGGGAAAAAGGCAGAAAGCTAGAGAACAATCTTTACAACAAGTTTCTTTGATAAAGCTTTCATTTCTAAAATACATATACATACATATATGTATATATATACATATATATTTAAATATACTAATGCATATACATACATTCATAAACATATTCATTTATCTACATATGAAATAAGAAATGATGAATGGGTACAGTTCAGAAAAAATGGAAAAATGTGTATCAACTGATGCAAGGTGAAATGAGCAGAACAGAACAATATTGTACACAGTATAAGCAATGTTGTATATTTACCAATTGTAACGCCGTGCACCAGCAGATTCCCAAAAGAATGTTACTGTGAACAGCTTTTAAGATTCAGATTACACAGTAATAGTGAACAGTCTGTTTATTCCATTATAAATCAAGACAAACATTCACAATTCATCACAATATAATATGCTGAACATTATATCTTATCACAAAAAATCACAATACAGTTTATAACAGCTTAACATTAGAATGGCCACACAGTTTTCAGTACAGTGGCCAAAATATTCAGAACAAAGCATTCAATCAATTCACACTACAGTAATCTATACTCAATCACTCAATTCACAATACAAAAATCAGTCTTCCACTCATGGGGGAAATAAATAATCATTCAATCAATCCACAGTACAATAACCAAATGTCTACTCATGGGGCAACCATATATCAACACAATCAATTCATAATGCAATAATCAGTCTTTCACTCATGGGGAAACCATATATCCACTCAATCAGTCATAATACAATCATTAGAAAACCACACAAATCCTCCACCCCTTGGTGTCCAGCAAAACTCAGCTTCATCTAAGGGGAGGCCTTTTCTTCATGCTGACTCTGGGTGGTCTCTCTGATTCCCTGGATCCCCTTCCATTGTCCCAGCTCCCTCCTGAGTCCACCAAACACTCACCTGGATTCAGAAGCAGACAGCTGCTAGGTTTTTGTGCAGTCCTCAGAGGTAGACAGCTCCTAAGTCCTTGTCTAGTCCTCAGGACAGTCCCTGGAACACACTGAAGTTCACAGGGTCCAGCACATCTCAAACACTTCACCACTTCTCTTCCCTGGAACTCAAGGATCAGTCAGGCCGTGAACAAAATCTGATCTTGGTCATACTTCTTCAGTCCTCCAGCAGGTCAGCTGGCCTTAGGACCCAAAAGGCATATCTGCCTTCTGGGTAGCCTTCAACAGATTCTGGTCTCAGGACAACTCCATCTCACTTCTCAGTCAACTTACAGATGCTGGGAGAGAAACTCTCTCTCTCTTTCTCTCTCTCTCACTCCCTCTAAAGGAAACTCCAACTCACTTCTTCATTGTAGCATCCCAGCTCCCAGATGCTGACACAATCCTGCTTCCTCCAACAGAAAATTCCAATTCTGTCTCTCAGTCTCTGAAATTCTTGCCTATATACACACATTGGCCTCCTATCTTAGCCAATCCCCTTCTTCCAGTCAACAGGGGAGTTCATGCCCTCTAAACAGTGGGACAGGGCTCACATCTTCCATACTTACCCTAAGTTACTAAGTGCTAAGTATCTGCTAAACTGATTGCTGTTACACCAACCATGAATGACTCAGCAACACAGTGACCTAAAACAAATACAAAGGACTCACAAAGGAAAATGCTATTCAAATCCAGCTAAAAGATTTGTGAACTCTGAATGTAAATCAAACCATATGATATCTCAGTTTTTTTCCTTTTGATTTGTTTTTTTCTTCCCCAACTGTGACTGATATGGAAATATCTTTTACATGATAGCACATACAAAAACTATATGAAACTGCCTGCCATTTACAGAAGGGGTGAGGTGAAGGAAGGAAGGAGAAAAATTAGAACTCAAGATCTTGTGAATATGAATGCTAAAAATTATCATGATATGACTAGGTAAAAATAAAGTATTATTTTAAAAAGTGTTGACTCTGAGACAAAGCAAGGACAGGAATACATTACAAGATTCATAATATAAAATGTTAATGAAATACATTTTCTAAATCCCTTTGTGATGAATTGGAAGTTATTATCAGATGAGAAAACTAAATCAGAAAAGTGTAGCTGCTTCCCCAAGAAATATCACACCCCTAAAGTATAGTAAAAGTGGGACTCAAATTCAGTTTGCCTGACTCCATTTCCAGAACTTTTTCTAATACTCAGTATCAAACTAGTGGAAGGGAATTGTTTCTCCATCCTGATTTCCACATTTTTTTCATCTTCACAATAATATTTTATTTCCTCATTTACATGGTAAAATCATTGTAATATTTTTAAAACTTTTATATCTATCTCTCTTTCCTTCCCACCTTATTACTAAGATGGGAATCAACCTGATATAGCTTATATATATACAATCATGAAAAAAGTTTCCTTATTAATCATTGTATCTAAGAAGACTTGAAAAAATGTTAAAACTTTGAAAGAAAGTGGAAAATAGTATGCCTCAGTCTGTATTCAGAAAATATCAGTTATTTCTCTTCAGGCAGATAGCATGTTTCATCCTAGGTGCTTTAGAATTGTCTGGAAAAACTGTTGCTGAGAACGGCCAGGTCATTCACAGTTCTTCATACCCAAGGTTTCTCTCTGCAACTAAGTCCATATTGAAATAAGACAACCCATCACTCAGGATAACAAAACTGAGTAGACTACCCATAGATATTCTCTTGTAAATATTCTGTTGTGTAAGTGTTTAAGTATTTAGATGTAAAGTTTTGCCTTCCTAAGATGCCAGCTGCATGAAAATTAAGAGCAAATCACTAGAGTCTGAAATCAACGAAACAAGTAATTAAGCAAAGAACTGTGAAGAATGAATGATGCCTCTAGTTAATGAAAGCAATCTATATTCTACTTTCAAATGGTTTTTCTTCCCTTGGACATGAATTCTGTATGAATTTGCTGTCTAATTCTGTTACCAATGGCCTGTTGAAAGTGCTATGTGACTATTCCTGCTGAGCAAAAGTATGCTCTTTAGAATAATACATCTATAAAGTTATTCATAAGAACCAGGCAGCTAAGTGACTACCTAGGATGTCTCAGAGGATAGAAATTGGGCCTGTGGTAAAGAAAACCTAAGTTCAAATCTAGCCTTAGATACTTACTACCTGTATGATCCTGGGCAAGTCAAATTACTTCTGTTTATCTTTATCTACTGGAGAAGGAAATGGCAAACCACTGCATTATCTTTGCATGAAACAAAGAACCAAGCAGGACTGATTCAATTGAACAACTATAAAAAGTTTTTGGTGTTATTCCTAAGATTTTTTTAAAAATGTGAATTATAGTTTCCTTTTCCTCAAAGAAAACACATTTATCTTGGTGGAATAATAAGAACTTAAAAGTAGTATCTTTGTATTATTGAAATAATATATTTATATATGCATATGTTGTATGTAAAACCTTTAAAGAGAACCTTTATACATGTACAATAAATAATATATAATTTGGCGTGATATAATTATAAGCTTACTCTCTATGAATACTACCTGGGGTTTCACCTACTGTTCCAAAAACCATATCAATGAACTAAAAGCAAGTGAACAAACACACAAAAAAGACAGAGAGACAGATAAATCAATAATTACTTTGATAATTCTTTAGAAAATAACTGTTACTACAAATCTCAATAATGTCACAATTCATATTGTTCATCATTTTAGGAATAAACAGGAGGATTTTAAAAAATATTTGTTGGCTTTATGAATAAAGACTAATGGGGGGGATGGTGCCAAGATGGCAGCATGGAAACAGCAAGGCTCCACAGCTCTCACACAACCACCCGAAACACCCATAAAATATGACCCCAGACAAAGTCTAGGACTCTCAGACTCACAAAAATACAGAAAACACAGATCTTGCTGAGGGCAGCTTGGCAGTAGGGGCACATCATGGCAGGCTGGGAGCAGAGGCCAGCCCAGCCTGAAGCCAAGACCATGGCCAGGCCTGGGGTGGTGGGAAGGAGCCAAGCTGAGCCAAGCTGCCCAGCAGCCAGTCTGCAGGAGAGAAGATCTACAGCCTCCAGCACCTCTACATTTACCAAGGAGTGAAAAACAGGGATTGGAGAGGGGCAGCTCAACAGGAGGGGCTCATCCAGCAGGCCAGCCGGCTTGGAGCAAAGACAAGCCCAGTCCCTAACTGCAGCCCCGGCCAGGCCAGGCCCAGGGCGGCCAGGAGGAGCCGAGCCTTCCAAGCCACAGTGAGTCTACTTCAGAGAAGATCTAAAGCACCTGAGGAGATCTTCAAATCCAACAAACCAGTTTCAAAGAAGGTCAGTGAAAGTGAAACTTCGAAACTTAATTTGGGGGAGGAAAGTCGTTCGGCCAATCGGCCCCAGGGGCAAGGAAGCTGTGGGGGAAGGGATCTGCTATAACCAGCGGTGGCCCCTGCTGGGCTGCTTCAGAGTCTCTGGCCTGAAGACTCTACAGGGGTGCTGAACTGACTGATCAGGGTCAAGTGCTCTTGCATTGAGCAGCCTGGATCCAGATCATGGTCTTGGGTGGTAGTCCTGGGGTGTGCATTCAGCAATCCAAATCTGAGGGACTTGCAACACCCCCCTAATAGCTCTGGCAGCTGGGAAAACAGCAGCAATTTGGAGCAGAGCTTTCACCCCAGAAACAGAGTTTCACAGAGCTAAAAAACCCATCCAATTAATTAACTGACCAACATGAGGAAAAGGAAGCAAAATAAGAATAGCAATAAAACTCTAGAATCCTTTTTTTTGGACAAAAAGGATCAAAGCATGGAATGGGAGGAAGACAACACAGTCAGAACTCGACACCAAATGCTTCCAAGACATTTGAAGAATGCCCAGAAGCTATACATCAACTGAAAAAGGACTTTGAAAAGCAAATAAGAGAAGTGGAGAAAAAATTGGGAAGATAAATGAGAATGATGTGAGAAAATCATGAAAAGAGAGTCAACAACCTGACTGAAGAAAACAACACTTTAAAGAATAGATTAACTCAAATGCCAAAAGAGGTCCAGAAAGTCAATGAGGAGAAGAATGCCTTAAAAAGTTAAATTTCCTATATGGAAAAAAATCTCAAAAGCATTCTGAAGAGAATAATTCCTTCACAATTAGAGTGGAGCAAGTAGAAGCTAATGACTTTATGAGAAACTAAGATACTATTAAACAGTTACAAAGAAATGAAAAAATAGAAAGCAATGTGAAATATCTCCTTGAAAAAA
>JAQQSW010003686.1:0-14634 GCA_028646575.1 Pseudocheirus occidentalis | reverse complement strand
TACCCTTTGACCCAGTAATACCACTTTTGGGTTTGTATCCCAAAGAGATCATAGAAGTGAGAAAAAGACCCATATGTACAAAAATATTTATTGCAGCTCTCTTTGTGGTGGCAAAAAACTGGAAACTTAGGGGATGCTCATCAATTGGGGAATGGCTGAACAAGTTATGGTATATGAATGTAATGGAATACGATTGTTCTTTACTTTTTAAAAAAATCAAACTAAGCAACGGTTTATCTGTTTTGGGTTTTTTTTTCCTTCATAAAACCAGCTTCAGTTTTATTTATTAATTAAGTGGTTTTCTTACTTTCATTTTTATTCACTCTGTTTCGATTTTCTGGATTTCCAATTTGGTGTTTCATTGGTAATCTTTAATTTGTTCTTCTAGTTTGCCCAGTTCATATAATGAATTCACATAATGCCAAATTCATTCATCTGCTTTTTCTCTATTGATGTAAGCATTTTAGAGATGTACATTTTCCTCTAAGTCCTGCTTTGGCTGCATTCCATAAATTTTGGTAAGTTGTTTCATTGTTTTCATTTTCTTTTTTTAAATTAACTTCTGTTTTTATTTTTAGTTTACATCACTCATTTCCACAAGATTTTGAGTTAAAAATGTTCTCTCTGTCTTTCCCCTACCCACCACTCCAAAACGGCAATCCCACTGAATACCCCCTCCCTCAATCTGATCTCTCTTATGTCCCCCTCTGACTTTCTGATAGGGCAAGATGGATTTCCATACCCCAGTGCCTGTATATCTTATTTCCCAGTTGCATTTCAATAATAATAATAATTATTATTATTATTATTATTATTATTATTATTATTATAACTTTTTAAAAAAAACATTTGATTTTAAAACTTAAATTCCTGATTCTTTCCCTTCCTCCCTCATCTCTCACCCTTACTGGGAAGATGAGCAATTCAATATAGATTGTACATGTATAGTTACACAAAATATTTCCATGTAAAAGACTGACTGTATTTCCCTCCATCCTATTCCCCCCTCCACCTTGTTCTATTCTCTACTTTGTTTCTGTCGCTTTACAAAAGTGTGTGCCTCACACACAAAACAGATAAACCATTGCTTAGTTTGATTTTTTAAAAAAGGAGAGAACAATAGTATTCCATTACATTCATATACCATAACTTGTTCAGCCATTCCCCAATTGATGGGCATCCCCTAAGTTTCCAGTTTTTTGCCACCACAAAGAGAGCTGCAGTAAATATTTTTGTATATATGGGTCTTTTTCTCACTTCTATGAGGGTACAAAAGTGTACCCTCCCTTCCATCATTCCCCTCTCATCTCCTTCCCCCCTACTCTCCTGTAGGTCATGATACCCAATTCAGAGTGTATGTCATTCCTTCCCTAAGCCAAATTCAATGAGAGTAAGGTTGACCCATTCCGTTTTTCCTTCCTGTTCTTCCCTCCATTGTAACAGTTATCCCTTGCCTCTTCTATATGAGACATTTTACCCCATTCTGTCTCTCCCCATCACCTCTCATTATATTCTTCTCTCACCTCTCAATTTCACCTTTTAAATATCCCTTCCTATTCAATTGATCCTGTGCCCTCTATGTATACCTGTACATATACATATATATATATATACACACACTCATATATGTATTCATATGCATATATACCCTCCTATATAGACATATATGTATACATATATATTTACAAACATTTATATTCCCTTCAACTGTCCTCATTCTGAGAAAAGTGTCATAAGTTACAATTACCATTTTTCCATGTAGACATGTAAACAATTCAACTTTGATAAGTCCCTTATGATATCTTTTCACTGTTTACCTTCTCATACTTCTTGTATTTGAATGTCAGATTTTCTTTTCAACTCTGGCTTTTCATCAAGAATGCTTGAAAGTTCTCCACCTCATTGAATGACCATATTTTCCCCTGAAACATTATACTCAGTTTTGCTGGGTAGGTCATTCTTGGTTTTAATCCTAGCTCCCTTGATCTCTGGAATATATTCCAAGCCCTTCAATCCCTTAATGTAGAAGCTGCTAGATCCTGTGTTATCCTGATTGTGTTTTCACAATATTCAAATTGTTTTTTCTTAGCTGCTTGTAATATTTTATCCTTGGTCTAAGAAGTTTGGAACCTGGCTATAATATTCCTAGGAATTTTCTTTTTGGAATCTGATTGGTGAACTCTTTCAGTTTCTCTTTTGCCTTCTGGTTCTAAAATATCAGGGCTGTTTTCCTTGAGAATTTCTCGAAGAATAATTTCTAGGTTCTTCTTTTGATGATGGCTTTCAGGTAGTGCAATAATTTTAAAATTGTCTCTCCTGGATCTATTTTCCAGGTCAGTGGTTTTTTCATTGAGATATTTCACATTGCCTTCAATTTTTTTCATTTGTTTGGATCTGTTTAATAATATCTTGATTTCTCATAAAGTCATTAGCTTCTGTTTGCTTCAATCTAATTCTGAAGGAATTATTCTCTTCAGTGAGCTTTTGGAATTCTTTTTCCATCTGGCAAATTCGGCTTTTAAAGGGAAGTTTCTCCTTATTGGTTTTTTGGGCCTCCTTTGCCATTTGAGTTAGTCTATTTTTTAAGGTGTTATTTTCTTCAGTCAGATTGTTAACCCTCTTTTCATGATTTTCTTTCATCATTGTTATTTCTCTTTCCAGTTTTTCTTCCACTTGTTTTATTGATTTTCAAAATCCTTTTTGCACTCCTCCATGGCCTGTAACCAGTTCATATTTTTCTTGGAAGCTTTTGGTGCCAGAGTTCTGACTGTGTTGTCTTCCTTCTGTTCCATGTTTTGATCCTTTTTGTCCCCAAAAAAAGGAATCTAAAGTTGAATGGTGTTCTTGCTTTGCTTTCTTTGCTTGTTCATGTTGCCAATCAATTACTTGACTTTTGAGCTCTTTGCCACAGTAGAACTCAGCTTCCGTAGGCGAGAGCTTTGTCCCAAATCACTGGGATTTTTGCAGCTGCTGGAGCTGTTAGGAGGGTACTGTCTCCACAGCCCCCACCAGCTTTGGCTCACTGGTCACACACCTCAGGACCACCACCCAAGACTGCAATCCTGATCCAGGTAGTTTAAGGCAAGAGTGCTTAGCCTCTGGATCGTTTCTTGGCCCCCCTATGATCTTAGGCTGGGGTGTCTGAAGCAGCCACGTGGAGGTGGCTGCAGGGCCACTGTTTCTGCCAGTTCTTGCTCCATCCCCCCCCCCCCAGATCCAGGAGAGTTCCACTGACCTTTTATTTTGTCTTTGTCGTTTATGGGTTGATAATTCTGGAAACCACCAAAGCTGCTGGTGATCCATTCTCCTGAATGCTCCAGCCTTGGCTGGTTCAGGCTGCCCTGGGGCTAAAACTGCAGGCTCCCAGCATGCTGTGATGAACCCTTCAGGTCCATCTGCTGGGCTACTTTCACTGGGAGCTTTGTTTCTCTGTCACTTTATGGGTTCTGTAGCTTTAAAATTTGTTTAGAGTCATATTTTATAGGTATTTGAGGTGGCTATGGGGGGAGCCACAGAGTTTTCCTGCTTCTATGCTGCCATCTTGACTCCATCCACTATTCTCATTTTCTTTAATGACATTATCTATTGTTTCTGTGGTTTGTTCTTCAACCCACTTATTTTTTGGGATTAGATTATTTAATTAACAATTAATTTTTAATGTCTCCTATTGTCAAATGTAATTTTTATTGCATTATTATCTGAAAAGGATTCATTTACTTTTTCTGCATTTGGTTGTGACGTTTGTATGTCCTAATACATAGTCAGTTTTTGTGTAGGTGTGATTTACTGCTGAGAACAAAGGTATATTCCTTTCTATTCCCATTCATTTTTCTCCAGAGATATATCATATCTGACTTTTCCAGAATTTTATTCACCTCCTTAACTTCTTTCTTGTTTATTTTTTCGTTAGAATTATCTAGTTCTGAGATGGTAAAGTTGAAGTTCCCCACTAGTATGCTTTTATTATCTATTTCCCCCTATAACTGCTTCAACTTCTTAAAAAATTTAAATGCGGTATCATTTGCTGCATATATGTTTATTATGAATATGACTTCATTGTTTACTTTTCAGCAGGATAGTGTCCTTCCTTATCTCTTTTAATTAGTTCTGGTTTTGCTTTTGCTTCCTCTGAGATCATGATTGCTACCCCTGCTTTCTTTGCTTCAGCTGAAACATAATAAATTCTCTTCCAGCCCCTTACCTTTACCCTGTGTGTATCTTTCTACTTCAAATATGTGTTTTGTAAACAGCATATTGTAGGATTCTGGTTTTTAATCCATTCTCCTATCTGCTTCAGTTTTATAGGTGAGTTCCCTCCATTCTATTTTCTCCTTCTTTATATCCCCTACTTTCTCTCTTACCCCCAACCCTTTCTCTCTTCACAATGTTTTACTTCTGAACACCACCTTACCCAATCTATTCTCCCTTTCATCATTCCCTCCTCCCCCTTCTATCATCTCCATCCATCTTTACTTCCTTATGGTGTAAGATACATTTCTATGTCCAGCTAAGTGTGTATGTTATTGCCTCTGTGAGCCAATATTGATGCGAGAAAGGTTTAAGCATTGTCCTCCACCTTCCCCTTCATTTTCCCCTCCATTATAATAGCTCTTTCATGCCTCTTTTATGTGGAATGATTTATCCACTTCAACCTCCCCCCTTTTTTTCTTTCAGTGCAATTTTCTTTCTCACCCCTTTATTTTGTTTTTTTTGGGGGGGGTAGCATCCCATCCATCACATTATATTCACTCCCTTTGTGTGTGTGTGTGTGTATGTGTGTGTGTGTACTTGTCCTAATTGCTCTTATATTAATAAAGTTCTTAAGAGTTACAGATATTATCTTGTCATATAGAAATATTAACAGTTTAACTTTATTGAATTTCTTGTTTCTTTGTTACCTTTTTATGTATCCCTTGAATCTTGTATTTGGACGTCATTTATTATTATTATTATTATTATATAGTTTTGGTCTTTTGATTATCGAGGAATGCTTGAAAGTCCTCTGTTTCAATAATTCCATTTTCCCCTGCATGATTATATTTTGCTGGATAAGTGGTTGTTGGTTGTAATCCTAACTCCATTGCCTTCTGTTATATCATTTTCCAAACTCTCCAGTCCTTTATTGTGGAAGCTGCCAAATCCTGTGTAATCCTGATTGTTTCTTTTGGGAGAGGAGAATGTAGATAGAGAAGAGGTGATGACCTGAGATAATACTGAGGGATGGAGAGATTGAAGGCTGTGGTGAGGATAGAGTAGGTTTAGGAAGAGGAAGGCATATATATGGAGAGATGCAAAGAGGAAAGATTATAATCAGATAAGATGCTTTGAACATGGAAGTAGAGTACTCGTGGGTGATGGGAAAATCATGAGAATGACATTGTGTGTGGATAAGTTGGAAGTGCGTAGTAGGTCATCAGAGTTGAATAGATTGAGGAACTGGGAAGTTTGGGTATTTTGAGGGAAATTAATATTATGTTGAAGTCTCTGAGAAAGATGGCAGAAGTTGTGGAGGTAGAGGTCCAAGACTGAGAGCCTATGACTGAATCTTTTGAAAAAAGAGGAAGATGTTTTGAATGTGTTTGTGGGGACTGGGGAGGATCAGAGGGTGGGATCAGTTATAACAGCTGCCAAAATATGAATTGTATGATAAATGTGGAATCCATAAACCTCCAAGGAGCAAGAGTTAATGGTGATAGAGGGAGAGTCTGGAAATGGGGATCAAAGATTACAACTCCCTGACCACAACCATTGCAGAAGAAAAATGCTAAACAGTAAAGGAATTAGACTTGGATTCAGAGGTTCTTATCTTTGCTGTGGTACATACTAGCTAGCTCTGTTACTACTGGTAGGTCACTTGACTTCTCTGGTCTTCTGGTTCCTCATCTGTAAAACAAAAAGGTTTGTTCAAATGATGCCTAATACCTCATCCAACTCTAAATTTATGATCTTGTGATACTATTATTCCTATGACATCTTAGATAAGTGGGATGTTAAGATATCACTTTCCTGTCTTAATGATTAAATTTTTAACCTGTCCTGGCCAAACTATATTTCAGGATCCAGAAGGAATTTGTAAGTATGATTGCTCTCCTCCTTGAGGAATTGTAGAAGAGAGATAATATAGGACTGAAATTTGACAAATGTTCCAATTTTCAAAGATATGAAGAAAATGTATTCTTTAGAGTATAGGTCAAGGAGCTTTACTTTGATTCTTGGCAAAACTTAAAAAAATTAGACTAGCTTGTCCAGCAGTTGAATGATTTGTCTCATAATATAGTAAGTTCCCTATCACTGAAAAATTTTCTAGATAAGGCAGGATGACATGTCTTGTCTGGGCTTTCATTGATGGAATTTCTACTCAAATCTTAGTTGAATTGAGGCCCCTTCCAACACTGTGATTCTTTTATCTCATGACTATGAATTTAATTTTCAGTTGTGTACAAAATAAAACTTAAAATATGTTTGGCTTTTTATTACTGTGTTTGTGTCTAAACTTTATGCTCACCAGTGGATGAGGGAAAAAAAGATGTAGTTGTATAAAAATGTTTTAGTAACTATTCGTAATAGCAGAAAGCTAGATATAATCTATATATGTCCAGCAACTGAACAAATTGTAATATATGCAGTATCGTACTTTGTACCATAATAAATGACAGATGTGAAGAACATTAAGAACTATGGAAAGACATGATTCAGAACAAGAAAAGTAGTATCAAAAGAACTACCACTGTAAATAATGACATCGTGATCAAAACCACTAAAAAAAAGGTTAAGAAAGGAGGCATGGCAATCAATATGATGATTTTGTTCTTACTAAATTAATATATAATACACATTGTATTTTAATTTTTTCATTTTATTTTTAAAATGTATTTCTTCTCTAGGGCAAATTTGAGGGTATTGTTTTCTTTATTCATTGTGTTGGTTTTTCATTTTATTAGATTATTTAATTCATTTCTATTTAAGGTTATGGTTTTTAGCCTTGTATTTTCTTCCATTTATTTTGTATTGATTTTTATCTACTTTAAGTCAACATGTTGTTCCTGAGATTAATTTTCTTATATGACTTTTATACTAGTTTATTTCTCCAAACTTTCCTCTGTTCTCATTTACCTGTCCCATCCCAGCTTCATTGAATTTACTTTAATTGTTAACTTCTCTTTCTTTTTCTTCTTTTCTTTCTTCCTACCCCTCCTTTAACCTTTTTCTTCTCTTCCCCCTCCCCTCCACCCTGGTTAAGTATGTGGTTCAAAATCCTCTCACCCTCTGCTCCAAACTGTGTTCTAAGTAGCTTTCTTTTATTTTGCCCTTTTCCAAGAACTTTTCCTTTGCTTTCCCTTCATTGACATTTCCTTTCCCTTCTAGCATGTTGTGAATTCTGTTTTCCAATTCATGGAGCCTTGTTTTTTTGTCCCTCATGAAGTACATGAGGAACAAAAAGCCTCTATGAGAATGTTCACTATGGTCGCCCTTTCTTTTCTTTCCAGTTCTGGGATGAGATGTCTCTCATCCTGGTCCTTCTCCTTCATGATTTTTATTTTGTTCTTTCACAGATCTCTTGTTGAGAGACTAAAGGGATTATAGAGATTAAAAGGGTTATCATCTCTTCATTGTTCACCTGTGAACTAAGTGGGAATAACTTTTTGGCTCCCTTTCTGTTACTTCACCCTCTTCTCATTCTTGAAACTTCTCATTGTGTTATGCCTCTGTGTGTGTGTGTGTGTGTGTGTGTCTGTGAGAGAGAGAGAGAGAGAGAGAGAGAGAAGAGAGATTTTGGTAGGGGGAGAGATTTTCTTCCTCTTTAAATTCATTTTTGTTTTTGGGTGCACATTCTCTTCTCTTAAGAAAAATAAAACCTGCATTAGAAACATGTGCAGTCAAAAAGCAAATTCTTGCATTGGCCATGTCCAAAAAAAAGTATGTGTCTCTCTGTACTCTTGAGTCCATCATCTATTAGGAGGTAAGAAGCATCATAGAATATATTGATTTACTTATAGGGGAAATTGGAATTTATCCCATGAAGTATTAATTCTGCTCTTTAGTCTTCTGATTCTGTTTCCTTAAAATCTTTTTGTTCTTTGATCTTTTATTCTTCAATTCAATTTCTTTTTTTTTTCTTTTCTAACATTAACCTAGATATGTGAGAGAATCACTCTGGATATATGAGAGAATCGCTTTCTTTGCTTGTATTTTCTTAATTGTTCTTATTTTCCTTTCCTATGTTGCTCTTGTTTGGGCTTGTGCAAGTCAAATATTCTGGTCTTCTTTTTCTTTCCTCAAAAATAGCTCAAATTCCTGTCTTTCAAAGTTCATCTTTTTTTGATTTATGATTAGGCTTAGTTTTTTATATGGCATTTTAGGTTGCTGTTTGAACTCCTTTGCTTTTTAGAATATCCTATTATTTTCTCTGATGTCTCATGATGGAGGGGGTATTTTTGGATTATTTTAATTGATAGTCCTTCATATTTGAAGGACTTTGTCTTGAGTGCTTTCAAAATTTGTTAGTTATTCAGATTGTGAAATGTAGTTACTATATGCTTGGAGTTGTGGGTTTGTTTGTTTTTTTACCTCGTGGTGATTTGTGAATCCCATTAATCAATGCTTTCTTTGTATTTAAAAGTTCTAGATGGTTTCTTGTAGTATCAACTGTAATGTGACATTCAAGCCTTTTTTATTTGTAATTTTAGCAGACCTATGATTTTTAAGTTATCTCTGCATACAGTCATCAAAGTAAGTTTCTTTGTCTTGTTTTAACATTGTTACTATTTGCTCTCTGCCAAATTCTGTATTTGTGTGTTCTAAATTTGCCATTTTATCTTAAAGAGATATTTTTTAGAGAAAACACTACATTTTCTAAGTTCTTTATTCCTTTAATATTATACACAGATAACACTGATTCTTGGCATAATTTCATCCTTGATATCTTTGACAGTTTTATTTCTCTTTTAAACTATTCTGGAGTTTCTTGATATTGTTTCATAATCTTTTCGGGTGTTCAGAGTTTTCTTTTTGGTCAGAGAATTCTGATTCATTTTCCTTCACTTGTCCATTCTGTTTTGGTCTCTTTGAGTTTTTGCTTACTTTTCCTTTTATCTTTACGAACCTTTCTCTTGATTTGCTTTTTTAACAGCTAGATTTTTATTCTGGCTTTTTCTCTTGAATTTTTCTTGTTTCAACCTGTCTCTTATATTCCCAGTTACTTGTTTCTGGTGTCCTTACTCTTTCCTTTTTATGTAAATCCCTATATAGGCTGAGCATTGTGATTCTCTTTGATTTGGGGGAATGTGGCAGGTCAGCCCAAGTTCTTGCCCAGAGTAGACTAAGTGTTGGTACCATTTGGATTCCTAGGTCCCTTTCTGTCAATTGAGTAAGCTCTTTCACTTCTCTCGGGCTGTGTGTACCCTGAGTCTTCTATGCCCCATCTTCTTCCTCATATTTTCCCCTTTGTTTCTTATGGTTGGACAGAATTTATATCTTCTACCTCTTATGGGGTGTTGGGAACCAAGTTCAAGCTGAATCACTGCCATGACGAGATTGGGCAAAGACCTCAAAAAGGCAAATCATGCCGCACAGGTATGTGAGATTGCAGATATTACTTGTGTCTGGTGTGTAGAGTGGTCTGCAGGATGAGGATGCTAATTTGGAACTTTTAAGTACTTAAATTCTCCAGTACTTACATTTAAGTACTTATTTCATAGGGTTTTTACCTTGTGTGGTGATTCTGTCTGCTTAGCTTGTGAATTCAGCTTTAGTTGCGCAGTGTGTTGTAAATAATTCCTTTTCCTGAGGTTTTTGGTTTGCAGAGGTTTGTAGAAAATTATTTTATAACCATTTTGCTGATCGCACTGTTCTCCTTTAGATCTGTAATACACATTTTAAAAAACTAAACTGTAAGTAAGAAAAATTTATTGTTTCATGTGCAATCAGTTTGTGATTTTTTTCTCTTATTGTTGTGATATTTTTATACCTTGTAATCTGTTTCCTATACCAGTTACTAGCCTCTTTAATATTAAACTGCTTAGATAATAGCTTTTTGAAATAGACTCAATTTCTTTCTAAATAAGGTTTATAAATAAATAGTTTTGGGGATCATTAGGAAATTTTGTCTCATCTCCTGTGATTTCTTCATTCTTTCGTCTCTTATGCCATTCTTTGAATTTGACACTCTCTTTAACTTTGCTAAGAATAGTTTATGGTATTGCATTTCCTTTCTCGTTCTTCCCTGTTATTGTGCTGTCTGTTCCAGTTACCTCTGAAGATTAGCTGAACTATAGAATCTGGCTGTATTCCTTAAGGCTCTCCAGGAACTCCTGCTGTAGCTGTTTCTCAACAGAGAAACCTTCTCTGACCTACAGGTCCAAAACAAATTCTTGACCATCTACGGCAGGGTGACTGATGATAACCACAAAGTCACCTTCTTAGGTGGTCGTATATTCACTAGGGCAAAAGAGCTTGCTTTTCACAGTGGGTTCTTTGACTGAGTAAGCTTCTGTGTTTCTTGTTAAGCTGCTCTTGCGGTGTTCCTCCTTTTGACTCACTTGGAACTTCTGAAGTTTCTCTTGGATCAGCATAAGTTTTTTTTTTTTTTCTGGAACTGGCATATCATTGCTGTTAACTGGTTCTCTTCCTTCCTAAGTGAAGAGGTGGCTAAAGCCCAGAATCTCCTACTTTGTGTGTTGACAGTTTCCCTATTAGCATTGTTCAGAATCTCAGCAGGGCTCAGCTGTGAAGCCTTCATGAAGGGAGATAGAATTTGGGGGGTGAGGTAGAGAGAATCACCTTTCTGAGATCAAGTATTTGCCTTTTCTCTCTCATTTATTTTGGAGGATTATTTGTATAGCAACAAGAAAGGAAAGAAAACGAGATTTTCCCTTATTTTATAACTTTGTGTTTTACATTTGACTGGTTTTGTACACTGATAATTATATTTAACTAGATTTAACTTTTTTAATCATCTTCTTAGAAGGTTTTATTGTTTAACATTTATTGTTGTTCTGTCATTTTCATTCACTGTCTGACTTTTCATGACCCTATTTGGGGTTTTCTTGGCAGAGATATTGGAGTGGTTTGCCATTTCCTTTTTCAGCTCATTTTGCAGATGACAAAACTGAGGCAAACAGGGCTAAGTGATTTGCCCAGGGTCACACAGCTAACATATATCTGAGTCCAGATTTTAATTCAGGAAGGTGTCTTCCTGATAATTACTGAATTAAAATGAGGATTTTCTGACTCTTAAATATAAATAAGAGTGAAATAATGATAGCCACAAAATACTCAGACATTGTGGACAGAGGATTCAGTTGTCAGTCTGAACTAACATAGTGAAACTATTGCAAATTTTGCCAGTATTATAATTTGCACCATTTTAAGAGCTGCCATAGTAGAGACTGAAATCAGAGAGGGAATTGTGAATGTTAGGAGACTCTTGCTCCTATTCAAAACTGACATAGTATGATCTGTGTTAATAGTGGTGGTAATTCTGTGGTTCTTAGCATGGCAACTCCTGCCAGTAGGGAGAATCCCTACCCTTTCTGGTAGGCCACTAAAAAACACTTAAAAAGTAAATATAATGAAATTGACCAAATGAGAGCATGGTCAAGCTAGGTAGTGAGATTTTGGGGGTGGGAGGAATGTTTTTTAATTAACATAAGGAAATGTTTCATTTTTTTTCACATCTTTGCAAACTAGTTTTAAATATTTGTGGAGACAAACATTTCCATTTGCCTAAATAATTTTTATAAGCAGTACCTTATCCTATCCTTATTTTGTATTCTTCTTTTCCATACTAGAGGTATAGACTGAAAGTCAAATATACACTGATTTTACCACAAATTTAGATGACCTTAGGCTTGTTTCATAGTATAAATCAGTATGATATGAAGGAAAGAATAAAGAAGAAACTGGTGCCACAGAGCAGAAATATAAAAGTTGAGTCAATTAAAAGTATTGTTGGCCCACCAACCAAATTATTTTAGGCTTTCAGCATGTATTGATTTTCAGACTTATTGTACTCTACACAAGTAAAACTATAGCTGAAGGTGCTATATTTTAATTAGGTGGTCACTAATAAATAACATCTTTTGTTAGTAAAAATATCACTATTTCTTTGTCACTGACAATATTAATGATAGATGAGCTACTTTAGGAATCTTTCTTATACAAAGAATGTGAAGACAGAAATTCAGCCATTAAGAATTCTGGATGCCATATTTTAGGAAGAACACAGTGAAGCTTGAGTGGCTTCAGAAGAAGGCACCAGGGGTGGCTAGGTGGTGCAGTGAATAGAGCACCAGCCCTAGAGTCAGGACAACCTGAGTTCAAATCCAGCCTCAGACACTTAACACAAAACTAGCCATGTTACCTTGAGCAAGTCACTTAACCCCGATTGCCCTGCCTTCCCCTCTCCAAAAAGCAAAAAAAAAAGAGAGAGAGAGAGAGAGAGAGAGAGGAGAAGAAGAAGAAGAAGAAGAAGAAGAAGAAGAAGAAGAAGAAGAAGAGACACCAGAGATGATAAGAAGATTGAAGACCATCTCATACATCTTAGAGGCATTGGGGATACTTAGGCTGGAAGGCAAAAGATTTCGAAGTGGCATATTCATTGTCTTCTGCTGTCAGAATTTTGTCATGTAGAATAGGAATCTGGCTTGTTTTGCTTGAGTGCACAGGGCAGGAGAATGCGTATAAGCTGAAAGTTGCAAAGAAAGATGTCAGTTCCTTAGAAGGAATCATTTCCTAAAGATGAGATGGCTGCTGGTAGAAGTTGCTGCCACAGGAGGTGCTGTGTTCTGTCCCACTGGAGATGCTATTGAATAAGCCCTTGCTAGTGATATCTTAGTAGAAAGCTCAGTGAATAGAATACCAGGTCTGGAGTTAGGAAGATCTGAGTTCAAATCTGGCCTCATGCACTTACTAGATGTGTGACTTTGGATGAATCACTTGACCTCTGTTTGCCTTAGCCCATTAAAAAAGGAAATGATTTGCCGAGAATACCCCATGGCTGGTTCATGGGGTATATGGTCCATGGGATCATGAAGTGTCAGACATGACTGAACAACAACAGTGATACCATAGAGGGAATTCCTGATCAAGTGGTGGTGATTAGATGTCCCCTGAGGTCCATTCCACCTCTAGATGCTTTGAATTTTCATTCCTTACTCTTGTTGCCCAAAGCTTAAGAAAGATGGGTAGGGAAGGGTCCTGGTTCTGGTAGCTCTGTTTTGGAGTTGAGTGAGATGGAAGTTGAAATATAATTTTCCTCATTATGTATAAATTCCTATCTTGGGAGGAAAGCCATAGTTTGGGAAAATAAATCTATAATCAACGGATTATGCCATTTAGACTCAAATTTTACCATTTAAATTTTATTGGACTTAGGGTATAAACTCTTTCTTCCTTTTATCTTTTCTTGTGCCCTTATTCTCATTCAGTTCAGCCTGTTTGTACTTTGAACCCACACAAGTCTGGTTCTAGGCCTTTCTTTGTCCTTTCCATTCCATTGCACAAAATTTATTATACCTTCTATTCAAATGTTCCACCTCCTACTATAGGCAGTTCTGGCTTTTATGTAAATTTGCACTATGCACGTTTGACTTTACATAAAGAATTGTGAAAGAAATCCACATGCCAAAACAATACCTATGTTAATTTTACTGTACAGTACTGTACTCTCTCTATTTCTGCCTCTCCATTCAGCTGCTCTATGGCCTCCCACAACCTACCAAAAAAAACTACAAAAACCCTTCAAGTGTTTTTGTCGGTCTGGGTTTGGGGCTTGGCTTGAGACCTCTTGCACTCTGAAAAAGTCTGAAAAAGACGTTTGCCCACTCTGCCCACCTGCAGCATGCCTCACCCCAGCATATTATTGGTCTCCTGTCTGTGTCCATGTATGACCCCCATATGTTTTCCTCTTCTCTTTTCTGGCCAGGCCTCCACCCAGCTGACCCTTACCTTTGTGTATTCCTTCTTCTGCTCTTGCTTCTTTGTCCCCAGCCCCCATGTGTTCTTGAACCATGTACCAGCCTTCTCTGTCCACAGATGTGGGGGCCCCCCCTTCCCCACATCCATGACAAATTTGTATTATGTAAAGAGGCTGCAGAATGGTCCACTTTTGTATAACCAGTACTATCTGTATAGGCAGCTAGGAGGCATCATTCTACACAGAGCTCTGGGCCTTAAGTGAGGAAGACATGAGTTCAAATGTAGACTTAGACACTAGCTGCTTGACCCTGGACAAGTCCCCTAACCCAGTTTTTCTCAGTTTCCTTATCTGTAAAATGAGTTAGAGAAGGAAATGACAAAACACTGTAGTATATTTGCCAAGAAAACACTAAATGGGATCATAGAAAGTTGCACATAACTAAAAACAATTAAACAGTAACAAACTTTTCCCCTTGCAGATACCTTCAAAGACAAATATTCTTTGCTCTGTACTACTTACCATCTTCTTATGCTCTGTCATTTGACAACCTCCAGTTTCTTCTTTCTGCTTCCTCAGTAACATCAACTCTTGATTTATCATTTTTTTAATTTTAATATATTTTCTTGGTTACATCATTCATTTCCACAAGGTTTTGAGTTACAGATTTTCTCCCCTTTTTGCCCCTACCCCCCAGCCCAGAACATTGATCCCACTGT
>JAQQSW010003685.1:0-14634 GCA_028646575.1 Pseudocheirus occidentalis | reverse complement strand
ATTTGGTGTCTTGGGCATGTTGCAATAGGGAGGCACGTGAGCTTCATGGCAAATCTAGGAAGATGGTAAACCTTTAAATTGAGCCGCCATTCAGCTCTACTTCCCTTTTTAAAAAGATATATGTAATCTGGATTTCTATTGTAAAGACTCAAGATTCAATCCAATGAACATTTATTAAACACCTACTATTGACTAAAGACAGTCCTGTCCTCGGGGAGCTCACAGCCTGATGGAAGGAGACAACACAAAAAGGAGGTAGGAAATTGAGGTTGGAGGAGACGAGAGGTTGCTCAGCTCAGGGATATCTTGTCCGCTGGAGCTGAATCCAGGTAAAGCAGCAGGTGCAGAGAGGAGTGGGCAAGTCCAGTTTCTTCCCTCTATAAAGGAAGGCGTTGGGAGGAGTTTAGTTCTCCACCTCCTAGCCCTCCAATCAGAGGGGGAAGGAGGCTAAAGAGTGAGGGTTATATAAAGTATTATAAAGTATTACACATGGTAAGTTTAGAGACTCAAGTTGGTCGGCCTTGCTTCCTTAGAAAATGAGGCTTTCCAAGAGTGAATGGTGGGCTTTTCAAGAGAAAATGGTGGGCTTTTCAAACCTGCATCAGAAGAGGAGTTTCCTAGTTTTTCTGAGCCCTTTTTAATTTGCACTGATCTCTAGAAAGGTTTTCTTTAAATGGCTGCGTGTCAAGGGGTCATTAAAATGTGGTCAGGGATGGTCGATCCACACATGTTCCTTCCTGTCTAATGTTAAAAAGTCCATCCAGGCGGCTAGGAGTCTTGACGAGGTCGGCCTCTCCACGCTCTTTCTGTTTCCCTAGGTTCGATATTGTAATTCCCTGGATGAGGAGGAGAAGAGGGAGCTCAAGCTCTTCAGCAACCAAAGGAAACGGGAGAATCTGGGCCGAGGAAATGTCAGGCCATTTCCCGTCACTATGACAGGAGCCATTTGTGAACAGGTAAATCTGGGCGAAAGCCGCATGAGGTCAAACTACCACATCCTGACTGCCTCACACTGGGTAAGACAAGGACCTTCAAATCCCCCAGAGCTCCTTCCCAGACAGAGAAGATAATGACTGTCTTAGGACTAGTTTTAAATGTATACAAAGATCATTGTGAACCTTATGTCTGCTTAATGCTAAAGAATGTTTGGTTGTGTTGCCCCAGGGAAAATGGTCCAACAGGTGTCATCTGTTTTCCACCCATTTGGAGACTGCCCCAGGAGTGGAGGCAGATAGGCAGTGTTTAGAGAAAGCATCCTTGGATGATGGCTGCCTCACTACCATGAATCCTCCATCTGCCGGACTCCATTTTACTGGTTCACTTTCTGCTTTTCCCTGATTTTCTTAAATAAGGCCTCATCTAGCCATCAATTAAGCACCGTGTGTGAGAATCTGAACTGGTGACTCAAAGAAAGGTAAAAACAGCTCCTAAGGAGTTCCCCTTCTGATGGGGGCAAAGAGAAGAAAAGCGGTGTCCCCCAAGGGCCCGTGATGAAAAAACCCAGTGGCCTCCAGAGAGAAAACTGATTAACTCTGGGAGAAGAGCAAAGCAGATTTGGGGTCCTTTTTTTAAAATAGATTTCTTGCTTTCTTTTTTTACAACATTACTAATATGGAAATACATTTTGCATGACTTTATATGCATAATTAATATATTGCTTGCCTTCTCAATGGGTGGGGGGGACAGAGAGAATTTTCAACTCAATTTTTTTTAATGAATGTTAAAAATAAATTTAAATTTTTTAAGAAAGAAAAAAAGAAGCAGTATTAAAATGATAGAGAAGAAAGGAGAGGAATCTCATATGGGAGAGTGATCCTGGCTTGGAGTTCTTCTACGTATTATAGAATTCTAAGAGGAAAAAGTGGTATGGTGAAAATATGGTGCAAAGGACAGAATTTAGAGTCAAGAGACCTACATTCAAATCTCACCTCTCTACTGGCTACTTTTTTTTAAAAACTATTTCCCATGTTACTTAACTTCTCTTTGCCCTAGGTCCCCTTGAAAAATGAGGGCGTTGAGCTAAATTCTTTTCTCTAAGTACTTTCCATTTCCAAATCTTTTATCCTATGATCCTATAAAATGGGAGGTCTCTGAGGTTGAAGTAGGGAAGGGAAGAGTCCCAAAGTCATTTGTACTTCCATGAATCCACATCCCAGGGAGCAATATGGTCCGTGCTATGGATTTTTGACATCAGATTCACAGTTATATATTCATAACAATCTATAGTAGAGGCAATGCAAAATATTGGCTAGAAGGGCAGCCCTAGAGACAACAAGATCTTGACTCAGTTTCCCTTTCTGACACATATAGTCATTTTAGTGACTGTAAGAAAGACATTTAATTTCTTAGAGTTCTAGCAATTTTTTAAGACTATAAGTTATGGAAAGATTGATGATATACTTGGGCAGAGGGAGTTTCCACCCTGAAAGTTCCCCTATAGGTTTGTAATCAGAGGCTGAACCTCTCCAAAAAAAGTCTCCCAAAATGTGGGATCATTAGGTGGAACGGTGGATAGCATTCTGGGCCTTGAGTCAGGAAGATTCATTTTCCTGAGTTCAAATTCTGGCCTCAGATACTTACTCCACAGTTTTGTGACCTTGGGCAAATTACTTCATCCTGTTTGCCTCAGGTTCCTCATTTGTAAAGTGAGCTGAGGAAGGAAATGGCCAACCGCTCCAGTATCTCTGTCAAGAAAACCCCAGCTGGGGTCACAAGAGCCAGGCATGGCTGAGCAGCAACAACAATGACAAAATATTTGTACACATACCGGTGGAAACCAAGCTAAAATTCTCTGAAGTCTGCTAATTGTACCTTAATCTGACCAAAAGGAGGCCATCCTTGTCTAGGGAGAGGACTCCCTGCCCCACTAATGCCGGTGCCCCATCAGGGCCTCTTGGAGAGAGCAGATGGCCTTCTCACCCAGTACCCCTCTTCCTCTCTCCTGCAGTGTGGAGGCCAGATTAATGGAGGCGACATCGCTGTGTTTGCATCGAGAGCCGGGCATGGGGTGTGTTGGCACCCCTCCTGCTTCATGTGCACGGTTTGTAACGAGCTCCTGGTGGACCTGATCTATTTTTACCAAGATGGGAAGATGTACTGTGGCAGGCACCATGCTGAATGCCTGAAACCTCGCTGTGCAGCCTGTGATGAGGTAAGCAGGGGCCCTTCCAGTCTGGGAACCTTCCTTTGGCTAGCTGGTGCCCAGATTTGGGTCACTAGATACCTTGCCCAAAGTCATCCCCACACTTTTTAGCTGCCTGGTCACAGGGAGCTTTCATAGTTAGGAAATCTAGGGGACTCCACAATCTTTTTTTTTTTTTTAAACAAAAAAGTTAATCATGCATCCCACCCACCCCAGTGACCAAAATGTCTGTCTGGGAGCATCCTCATCAAAACCCATTTGGGGTTTTCTTGGCAAAGACCCTAGAGAGGTTTGCCATATCCTTCTCCAGCTCATTTTATAGATGAGGAAACTGAGGCAAACAGGTTTTAGTGACTTGCCCAGGGTCACATCACTCCCCTCCGTGCATGCTGACATTCCTGACAGATGAGACTGACTTTATTCCCCCCCAACCACCCAGATCATCTTCGCGGATGAATGCACAGAGGCCGAGGGCCGGCATTGGCACATGAAGCATTTCTGCTGTTTTGAGTGTGAAGCGGTGCTGGGTGGTCAGCGCTATATCATGAAGGAGGGGAGACCCTACTGCTGCCGCTGCTTCGAGTCCCTGTACGCGGAGTACTGCGACGCCTGTGCCCAGCACATAGGTAAGGCACACGCCTCCCCACCCACCAAGGGAAGGCTCCCTTCATACTCTGTGGGTCTCTGTGTGTTGGTGGGGGGAGTGCGGCAACTCAAAGGTGACGTAGTAGAGTGGAAAACCCTCAAATCTCTTCTCCATTTACTCCCTGCCTGGTGGAAACGCTGGGGATGCAAGTCCCAACAGTTAGACCTTTCCTACTCTAAAACAGCTTACATTCTAATGGGGGCGAGAACAAAGACATATAAAGATACACTGTGTGTGTGTGTGTGTGTGTGTGCGTGTGTGTGTGTGTGCGTGTGTGTGTGAGTGAGAGAGAGACAGAGAGAGAAACAGAGAGAGAGAAGACTGAGAGGGAGGAAGAGAGAGACACTCAGATAGAGAATGCCTTGAAGGTCACTTATGGCTCTAAATCAATGGTTGTATCATGCTCAGAAATTATCCGTCCATCCATGAACACATATGTATACTGCATATCTATACTATATCTGTAACATATGTATACGATATTCTACATATTTTTACTGTGTGTGTCACACACACACATACATGCATACACACACACATAGTAAATATAAAGTGAATAAAAACAAATGTGTACAAAGCTGTTAAAACAGAGGGCTGGCCTGGATGGCCTCCAAGGTCCCCTTCAGCAATGACCCTCTGACCCCCATGCCCTTTGGAAAACAACAGTTGGGCCACAGATCCCAAGTCCTTTGAACAGAAGAGAAGGGGCTTCCTCCAAGGGCCCGCACTGCCCAGAGGTCAGCTTGAGCTTGGCAGCCATTCTGCCTGCCTCTTGGAGCCCAGGGAGAGCCTCCGGAAGGCCTGGGATGGAACCGGGGCTGTGTGGGATGGAGGCTGGCAGCGTGGTCTCAATGTGTTGCTTTTGCACCTCCAGGAAGTCTTTTAGTCTCTGCCAGCTTTTTACCTGAAGGAAGTAGATGGGGAGATAGAGTGCCAAGCCGTTTAGACCCACTTAGGAGTCGTTATGATAAGGGAGAAAATTCAGCTGGGCAGAGAAAAGGTGGGGGGAGTGGATAGGAAGGGTTGGGGGGGGGTTGTTGTTAATTTCTCCTGTGTCATCAGAAGGGGTTTGTTCATACAGTGATTAATCCTGGGAGCTTTTTTTATGGGGGTGGAGGGGGCCCAGGGGTCAGACACTGAGACTGATAAAGATCAGCAGCCCTGTCTGTGCCCGACAGCGTGCCTGGGGATTGCTTAGTCATTTGGCACCGGCTGTTCAAAGCCCCGGTCTCTTCCCTGCTCTGTGTCTTTTCTCAGCCCTGATGTTAAAGAAGCTTGCCTGGGAGAATGCTCTTACTCCAAAGCATCCTCCCCTGCACTGATCTACCACTGTACAACTTGACCTAATTCTACTCTTCCCCCTCCCCAGAAAGACCAGGGGAGAAATCCTTGCCCTCCCTGAGTGAGAAGAGCAGTAGAAGCCAAGGGTTCTCAGGAGGGTGTGCGTGTTTTCCTTGTGGGTAGAGTCAGGGGGTGAGAGGGAGAAGGAAGCATCCTAAGGGAGAATCTTAAGCAGATGGTTCAATCTTAGATCTGAGGGCTCTCAAAGGCTATCTAGGCTGGTGCTTCTATTTTACAGATAAAGATGCTGCTGCCCAGGGAGGATTATCAAGTGGGCAGCTGAATTATGGCATGTTGGAGGGGGAGGGCTCTAATGAAAATTTGCTTTTCTAATGAACCTTCTTTGTTTTTGGACTCTCTGGGGATCTTTGACAAGTCACAGCCTCTCTGGGCCCCCCTTCCCACACCTGTGAAAGGAAGGGGTTTGGTTTCAGATTCAGGTTTCTCACCTTTTACATAAAATGTCTCCCTCCTCCTCTCCCCAATTTCCAGGGGATGGACCAGATGGCCCCAAAGGCCCTTCCAGTTCAAAGTCTGTGCACCTAACCCATCTCATCTTTATAGAAAGAAAAACAGATAGATCTGTGCTGTGGGCCTTGGGTGACTTGATAAAGTTCTAAAATCTTTTCCAGCTCTCAGTCTAGAAACCTGTGATCCCATGTCCCTTTGCCTCCATGAATCTGTTTCTTCATCTGTAAAGTGGGAAGAATAGATTAGCTTGACCTCTAAGTGCATGAATCTAAGAGCTTAGGGTATTACTATGGAATGGTAGGAACTGGCTTCTTCTCCAGTAATGGGAATTATCGATGTGGGGCATGTCTTCTGATAAGAAGGGCCAGCTCCCCCACCCTTCCCCGGCATGTCTGGAGGGGAAAAGCAATGACCACACAGCTGCAGAAGGAGGTCCCGCTGACCCCAGGATGCTGGATTTATTGGGTCCCTGGTTCCCTCCTGTCCTTTCAAACACAGTATGACTCTCCCTCCCTCTCTTCCTTTTTCTATAAAAAAAGGGGGATGGTCCAAATTTTATGGGAAAGGTGCAGTCATCCTCATCAACTGCCTGTAATTTCATTGGATGGGGAGGCTAAAAATACCCTCCGCTGTGAAGAAGATGCAGGCTTTGCTGCAAAAGAGAATTTTCCTTCCCCCAGTAAAAGTGTGGTGCTTTGCAAAATTGTGCTTACACACAGTCCCAGAGCTTTTCAAATGATCCCCCTTATCCAGATATCCCATATTTATACAGCAGCTCCCTACATACTCATACCAGGGACCGGTTGCTAGGGAAACGGTCTTCTTTCCCCGCACCCGGCCGAGTAAACAGTCCTATAAACAGACACGGGGATGAAGCAACCGTAGGCACATGCATTCTCAGAAAAATGCTTACAGGCCTTGTAAAGAAGGCAGATCTGGATGTGAAAGGATCAGGGCCATTTCCAGATGTGTGGGGTTCAAGAGTGGGTCAGCGGAGCATCCCAAGCTGGGGGCGTTTATGCCGTGGCCTGAATGGCTTTTTCAACCCTGCTCCTATACATTGGCTGCCCCTCCCGTTAAGGCCCCCCCACAACATTCCTCTTTCAAGGCCCCCGCTGCCATCTTTGTCAGGCCCCAGCTGTCTCTGTTAGTCTCCCCAGGCGAGAGAATCCACGGCCCCTCTTCTCCTCTGGCCTCATAAAAACATGATGGGGACACCCTGAGCTGAGGAAGAACAGTTGGAGGGAAATCTTCCTCTCCATCAGAAAGCCCTGGGTTTGGAGCCAGGAGACCTTGGGCAGTTACTAGCGATGTGACCTTGAGTCATTTACTTAACCTCCTTAAGTTTCTTCTTCTGTAAAATGATGGGATTACGCTAGATGGCCTTTGGGCTCTCTTGCAGTTCCAAATCATTGGTCCAGTTCATTCTCAGAAATCTAATTATAGGCTGAGATAGAATAAGAGTTTGGGGAAATAATCTGGGAAAAGATTTGACCCTGAGGGAGGTGGGGGAAGCACAAGGGGAAACTGTCCTGGAGTCAAAATAATCTTTCCTTTTACTTAAGAAGTTCTTCTGGCCAAGGAGCTGCTCTCAGAACAGTCCTTTGGGTAGTGGGCAGAGTTCTGGGGAATGCTCGAGTGCTCCAGGGAGACCTGGGTTGTTCCTTCGTACAAGCCCTAACGAGCACTAGCCTTAGTGAATCCGCCTCCCTGAGGGTGCCCCAAAATGATAGTTTAGTAAATGTGAAATATGAGAGGATCCTAGCCTCAACAGAACCCAAGTTACTAAGGTTAGGGGGTTCTCAGAGCTACATATCTGAGACTGGGGGAGGACGATGGGAGGGTCAGTCTCAAAGCAAGTACCTGGGAAGAACAGAATTTGAATTCAGGTCTTCTAGCTCCAAATTCAGCATTCTTCCCATAGCTTGCCTCTTGCTCCAGTCTGCAATCTTATTATTTCAAGATTGTAGGTATGTGGTGCAGTGTATAGATCCTGGGTGAACCTGGAGTCAGGAAGACCTGAGTTCAAATCCAGCCTCAGACTGTGGGACTGAGGCACCCTGGGCAAGTCATTTAACTCTGTTTTCATCTGTAAAATGAGGGTAATAATAACACCCACCCTCCTGGAATTGTTTAGAGGATCAAATGAGATCAGGCAAATGAAAGTTAAGTGACTTGCCCTGGGTCACACAGCTGGTGTCAGAGGTTGAATCTGACATCGAGGCTTCCTAGCTCCGCATCTACCACTGTGTATTATTCAGTCCCCCACATCTGTAGCTCCCCACCTCTACGGTGAAGGGAGGGATGTACTTCACTTTCAACCTAGAACATTTTAAAAACTGGGGTCATGGAAAGAGAGCCAGACAGTCTCCGTTTGAATCTTGGTTCTTCTGCTTCTTAGCTAGGTGATCTTGTACAAATGACTGTCTCTCTGAGCCGACTCACTTCCCTCATCAGCAAAAATGAAAATCAAAATGTCCCCCCACCTCTAACCCTAATTAGCCCCACAGGGCTGCAGTGAGGGGTGGGAGGGTAAGGGAAGGCATGCAAAGTGCATTGGGAACCCTAAAAACAATATAGATGCTATATTTTCAAACAATAGTAACTCATGTTTCTACATTGCTTTAAGAGCTGTACAACATTTGTAGATATGCCAGTCCTGCCCCAGGCTCAGGAACTGTGAGAATCACTACCAGTCACTGAGATACACACACATACACACCTCCTTCATCCACACCCTGATCTCACCCAGCTGAATTAGCTTTGGTCCCTAAGAGAACAAATGTCTTTCAAACACTGACTGTTGACCTGTATTGATAGAGGGTGCTTTCCTTACCTGGGAGTCCCCTCTAACCAGTGAAATCATGGTCTGGTCTTAGCGCTTTCCTTAAGAGAATAAGACCTAACCTGGGTATATTTTAACTGGAAGGAGACCAAAGAAGTTCTGAGACTGTGTAGAAGGGTGAGCAGGCCTGGATGGGGTATCTTCCTAAGGGACTCTAGACATACAATGATGCTGAGAACAAATAGAGCCCCCTAGAATCCCTCCTCTAACACTACTCATGTGACCTTAGCCAAGTTTCATAACTTCCCTGTGCCTCAGTCTTCCCATCTATTGGCGAACTGCTCTGGGAATGTTAATACTGGGAGGAAGGAGGACAGTTGGTCAACAAGTGTCAGAAGTAGTGGGATCTTCTGATTCTCCAGGGAAGAGTAGAGAGAAGATCTTAGTTCCAGATCATCTGTTCCCACCAAAGAGCCCAGATACTGAACCATGTCTTCAGATTCTTATTCTAAGTCCCCAATAGAGATGCAGAAACTTCCAAGGAGTGGCCTTCTTCTCCGACTTAGCTCACAGAGCTGCCTCCCTTGGGAGCAGTCCTTCCAACTTCTCACTTTCTTTCCTTGCTGAACCCCTGAAACCCCCTCAATCACACCCCCACATTCCTTAATCCCCCCCACTCAAAAATAAACAGACCACACATACTCCACATTGTTTATGGAAGAAATAAATGGGGGGTTAGCATAACCAGGACCTGTCTCCTCATACTCCTGTGGGACCCACAGAGCAGGGGCACATCTGCTGTCTGGGTTTCTTCCCTGCTTTGCTGAGAATCTCACCGACCACCTCCTTACTCAATTTCCCACTGCCACATCATTAAAAGTCGATCTTGAGAATATGGTGTTAGCTTGGGAGCCTGCTTTGAGGAGGGTCAGTCAGTAAATAGGTTGGAATTATTTCCTACCTGCTGAGAAAGAGGATTTTTAAGACCTTAATGAGGAAGATGACTTTCCTGCTTGTCCTCCCATTCTGAAAAATAAAGACCCATCCACAGCCCCTTGTCATTAGCCCTCCCTCCACCTGCTGGGGGATGAAGGGTATCTTCAATCTGGGGATCATTGATTAGAGCTCCAGTGGACCTTGGAGTCCCTGTAGGGGGAGACTGAGGCACAGAGTGCCTAAGTAACTTAGATGAATTTTTGTGACAGAGTATTTCTCCAAGGACATGCCCAGCACCAGCCTTTACTTCTATCTCGTATTCAGAATTCTCTTCCTCCTGACTTGTGCCTCATCCTTCAAGACACCTCAAATCCCACATCTTGCAAAAGCTCTTTCCTGGACCTTTTTGTTATCTTTCTTAGGTAGAGATGAGGACACTTTGTCTGAAGTCACTCAGTGGAAGCTGCAAGGCTGAGTCTTTTAACATTTAGCCCGATAATGGCCTTTCTGCTCCAGCTGCCCTCTCTGTTCCCCCAGATCATCCAGGCTCATCTTCTTTCTCCCACCCTTTCTAGCCTCCATTCCTAGGCTGTATAGCCGGGTAAGTCCGGCAGAAATGGTCCCCAAGGACTATCAGCACAACAAGCTCTCACTCTCGGTTAGGCTCAGAGGGCTCTGTCTTCCCAAGGGTGGGGGCTTGTCCTCAGGCTCTTGTTGATACCTGGTGACCTTGCATGCCATAGGCTGCTTGAGGAATGAAAGGAAAGTCAACCAACCAAGCCAGTTTATTCCTTTAGATTCATCCACCAAGACATCTTTCCTTAAAGGAAATGAGTCATATTTAATATGGGGAAAGTGGGGGCTGGGTGTGGAGGTTCCCATGAGACTAGTGCTTCAAGGCTTTGTGAAATACAGTGAACAGCTCACTGGCCCTGGAGTCAGAGGATCTGGGTCCAAATCCCTCCTTTGTGACCTTGTGACCTCAGACAAGGCAATCATCTGCTTGAACCCCCGCTTTCTCATCTATAAAGAGAAGGAATTGGATTAGAGAGCCTGTAAGGTCCCATTTGGCACTAGGTCTCTGGTCCTATGACCTTTGTGTCTTTGGGCAGCAGAATGGTACAGTGGATAGCACTCTGACCCAGCGTCAGGAAGTTGTTCCGTTATTTCAGTTGTGTCTGACCTTCATGACCCCCTTTGGAGTTTTCTTGACAGACGCTGGAGTGCTTTGCCATTTCCTTCTCCAGCTCATTTGACAGAAGAGGAAATTGAGGCAAAGAGGGTGAAGTGACTTTTCCAGGGCCATGCAGCTAGTAAGTGTCTGAGGCTAGATTTTGAACTCAGGAAGATGAGTCTTCCTGACTCCAGGCCCAAGTGCTCTTGAAATCAAGGAGACCTGAGTTCAAGTGTGACCTCAGACACCAACTGTATGACCCTGGGCATGTCACTTAGTTCCTGTTTGTCTCAGTTTCCTCATCTGTAAAAATGGAGGAGATAATAGCGCCTATCTCCTAGTGTTGTGAGGATGAGATATGATGAAATGAGAACTGTAGAATGGGGGGGCAGCTACGTGGCACAGTGAATAGCGCACTGGCCCTGGACTTAGGACCTGAGTTCAAATCCAGCCTCAGACACATAACACAAAACTAGCCGTGTGAAACTCACTTAACCCCAATTGCCTTATCTTCCCCCTCCAAAAAAGCAGAAAAACCCCCCAAACTGTAGAATGCTTAGCATCGTGCCTGGTACATAGTAAGAGGCGTGTAAATATTAGCTATTATTGTTCTTATTATTACCTACCTTGTAGTGGTGTTGTGAAGAGAAAATGAGATCATAATATAAAGCACAGTGCCCAGCACATAGTAAGTGCTTTATAAAGGTTAGCTATTATTAGCTGTTATTATTTGTAGACTATGTGGTGACAGGGGCTAGCCTGCTGCTCGGGGCTAGCCTGCTGCTCAGGTTAGCCAGTCTGCATTTAGCTAGCCTAGTCTTCAAACAAAAAGCATCTAGGCTGTCACCTGTCAGATTTCGACATTATCACTGAGTCACATGATATGGATATGAAATGAAACCACAATGTATATGTTGAATACATCATTGACTGTATTATTCACCATAGGTGAGAGGAGCAAAGATTTAGAGTTAGAGAGACCTCAGAGGCTGTCTAGTCCAAGCCTCTTATATTATGGAAGAGGAAGGAAGGGCAATGAGATTTAAATGAGTTATCTAAAGTCCCCTGGTAGTAGATTCGAATCCAGCCCTTTTGACTCCAGAGCCAGGGTGCTTTCCACTAAAGCATGCTGCCTCTAGTTAATGGTAGCAGAGCAACTTCAAAGTCCTGGGGCAGAAGTCTAATGCTTTCTCCCTCCTTGTCCTCCCCCAGGCATCGACCAAGGTCAGATGACCTATGATGGCCAGCACTGGCACGCTACGGAAACCTGCTTCTGCTGTGCTCACTGCAAGAAGTCTCTCCTGGGGCGGCCCTTCCTTCCAAAGCAAGGCCAGATCTTCTGCTCACGAGCCTGCAGCGCCGGCGAGGATCCCAACGGCTCTGACTCGTCAGATTCTGCGTTTCAGAACGCCCGGGCCAAGGAGTCCCGACGCAGCGCCAAAATCGGTAAGAACAAAGCCAAGGCGGAGGAGTCCCTGTTGAACCCATGTGGCCAGCTGCAGGTGACCTCCAATCGGCTCTCGGCCGATGTGGACCCCCTGTCGCTGCAGATGGATCTGCTCAGCCTTTCGAGTCAGACACCCAGCCTCAACAGGGAGCACATCTGGCGGAGCCGAGATGAGCTTTACCACTACGGGAATAAAATGGAGCAGAGCCCGAACCAGAGCCCCATGCAGCTCCTCAGCCAGTGCAACATGAGAACTTCCTATAACCCGGCACAGGTGGCCGCGGCACAGCCCGACATGTGGGGAAAGCATTTCAGCAATCCCAAAAGGAGCTCTTCCCTGGCCATGAAGGGACACAGCGGCAGTTTCATGAAGGAATGCCGGGAGGACTATTACCCGGCCAGGCTGCGCTCCCAAGAAAGCTATAGTGATATGTCCAATCAGAGCTTTAGCGAAACCCGAGGAAATATCAAAGTCCCCAAATACGAGGAGGAGGAAGAGGAAGGAGGCATGTCCTCCCAGCCCTGCCGCACCCGCCATCCACTCAGTGCAATGAAGTATACTGAAGATCTCACGCCCACAGAGCAAACCCCCCGGGGTTCCATGGAATCGCTGGCGCTGTCCAACGCCACAGGTAAGTAAGCCACGTTTGTCTGAGCCGGGCTTGATCCTGCAGAGACCTGCTGCCAGCCTGAAGGCTTGGCTTGGCATCCTTGCTGTGTCCCCTTATGGCATCGCATTTCTGAGGCTGTTGGGGGTGAGGGGAGGCGAGCCAAAGCCTGAGGCACTCCCCAAGACTTTCTAAACCGCCCCCCACCAACTTACACATGCATTCTACTAGGGAGTTGGGAATGCCTGATTCCTCTGTCAGGTGAAAGGAATACAGGTGAGCCCACAGGATAAGAAAAAAAGTACACCTTCCATACCAGCCCAGCTCTGCCGTCTGCAGGTGTGTGCGTGTGTGGAAGCACGTAGACACACACTCTGTGCCTGCCAAGGCAGAAAAGTCTCCCTGGGGGAGAACACCAACTAGGGAGAGGGAGAGGGGCAGTGAGGTAACCTCAGGGCTGAGTGGAGCTCACACCTTCTAACCTCCCCATTGTTCCACACTTGGAACTTTTTCTTTTTGGGTATAATTGCTTTTACATCCAACTGTGTCTTGCCTCTGAAGCTTAAATCTATGCCTTGATCTCCTTGAGCCGCAGTTCCTTCTGTGGAAAATGAAGGGGTTGGACAAGGGGCCACCTCCAATGGCCCTTCCACAGCCAGATTTGAGATCTCTTGATTTCTTTTCGTGCCTAGGGAAGGGAAACAGACTTTACCGCCCCCATTTTACAGATGAACAAACCCAAGCCTAGAGTTCAGGAGGCCACAGCAAATTAATGCCAAATCCAGGAGTAGAATCCAGGTGGCTTTGGGCTTGAGAAGTCAAGGCTCAAGGGGGCACAGGCGTCATACTTGTCTTAAAGTCTCTGATGACTGTCGCACAGAAGATGGATCAGACTGGTTCTTTTTGGCAGAATGAGGAATGATGACTACAAGCAGCGAGGAGGGAAATTTAATGATTAATAATAGTAATAATAATAATAGCTAGTATATACTGCTTTAAAATTTGGAGTTTTATATATGTTACATTGTTTGGTCAACACTGAGAGGCAGGTGCTGTTATTATCCCGATATTACAGGTGGGAAGCTGAAGCTGAGAGGTTAGGTGACTGGTCCAGGGTCACAGAGCTGGGAAGTGTCAGAAGCTGGATTTGAACTCAGCTTCCTTGCTCCAGAACCTGCTTTCTATCTGTACTGCTTAATTCGCTGCCAGTTCTGAAATTCTGATGTTAATTCCTGTCACCTAGGGCAGTGCAGTTTTCCTAATACTTCAGTAGACAGAACATCAGGCCTGGGGTCAGGAAGGCCTGGGTTCAAATCTGTCCTCAGACACATTCTAGCTTTGTGACCTGTCATTTTGCCTCAGTTTCTTGATCTGTAAAATAAGCCAGAGAAAGTAATGGCAAACCACACCAGTGACTCTGCCAAGAAAACCCCAAATGGGGTCAGATACTCCTGTCTGCCTCAGTTCCCTCATCTGTAAAATCAGGATAATATTAGCACCTACCTCTCATGGTTGTGAAGATTAAAATACTAAGTGTAAAGCACTTAGGACAGTATCTGGCACATGGCAGGTGCCGCATAAATGTTAGTTATTATTATTTAACCTTTCCCTTTAACCCCTATTAGAATATAAGCTCCTTGAGGGGCAGGTATTATGTTTTTGTCTTCCTTTTTATCTCCAGTAGCTGGCACCCTGGAAATGCTTGTAAGTTAATTTAATTTAATGAATTTAATCCTGTCGTTAAGGAGCTCAGTCATTCTTGTCTTATATTCCTAGAGTTGAGCCTGTAGTTAACACTTAATTAATGCTTGGTCATTCATTGAAAGACTTTTCTTTTTTAATTTGTTATTTATTTTTAATATCGTCTTCTTTTTAAATTTTGAATTCCAAATTCTCTGCCTCCCTCCCAACCATCATCCCCCATTCACTGAGGTGAGAAAAGGATGTCAGTTATGTATGTGAAATCATGAAAAACATATTTCCATATTAGCTGGAAGGAAGGAAGGAAGGAAGGAAGGAAGGAAGGAAGGAAGGAAGGAAGGAAGGAAGGAAGGAAGGAAGGAAGGAAGGAAGGAAGGAAGGAA
>JAQQSW010003684.1:0-14634 GCA_028646575.1 Pseudocheirus occidentalis | reverse complement strand
GTCTACATTCAGAGAAAGATCCAGAAAGACCAGAGTTTAAAAGGAGACCGAAGCAATGCATGCTATCATTCTTTTCGATGTTCGGCTTTTGTTTCTCTTTTCTCATTGTTCACTCCATTGACTATAATGCCTATTCAATCAGACTAGTATACAATGTGAAGGAGTTTGTAGATCCTATACATGATTGTATGCCACCATGGCAGGGGTGGGGGGTGGGGAGGAAGGGGAGAAAAATCTGAAACTCAAGTGATTCTGGAACTGAATGTTGCAACCTAAAAGTAGACAAATAAGTCAATAAATAAAAAAAGAAAAATAATGTATATAGAGCTTCCCATTCTCCAACACTGCACTAAGTGCTTCCTAAGTGTTTCATTTGATTTTTACTACAACCACAGGAGACTATTGAGTATTATATGATGTTATTATCATCCTCACTTTACTGCCAAGGAAGCTGGGGTAAACGGAGGTTGAGTGACTTGTCCAGGGTCACATAACAAGTAAACAATTGACATTAGATTTGAATTTAGGTCTTCCTCATTCAGGGTCAGCACTTCATCTACAGTACTATCTTGCTGCCTATACCAAAAGAAATGTTGATTTTTTTTTGTAAAAATGCTTCAAATTCCTCACCTTTCACTTATTTTTTTAACTCATTTCAATATGCCTTACTAAGCAACCATTTGACTAAATCTGTAGCATTGAACCCTCAATTAATAAGTTAATTACTGTTTTTTAAAGCCTTATATTTTTTGGCCCTTGTTCAGAGTTTAAAATTGGACCATTCACTCATTGTGATGTGTATCTCCTTCCTTGGTTTTCATGTCACTGTTATATCATGATTGCCAATTTATCTGTTTATTCTTCTATACCTTCCCCCTTTGTCTATCAATACTTGCATCCTTTCTTTTCATAAGTTCCTGTGGGTTCCATTGATATCACTTTGAAGATGTCTCTTAAGTCTTCATAGACAAACTTATTTTTCTACTGAGCTTTAATTCTTACCAGAGGCTTATTGGACAGCCCACCACGTACGTTCCAGCAGCATTTCATACTCACCACATCTAAAACAGAATTAATAATTTTTTAAAGAATATTTATCCATTTACTCCACCACCACCCTAATTTGGGCCCTTATCATCTTCCACCCTGAATATCATGATTATCTCTCAAATGGTTCCCTGTTTCCAGTCTCTGTCAAATATCGTTTTCATGGCTATCAAAATGAATTTCCCAAAGTTCAGTTCTTGCCATTTCTTTCTTCTATTCATGAAACTTTATTGGTCTAAACTCCAGGATAATTTACTCACTACTTTGTTGCCACTTAACGTAGTTCCCCACACTTTCTTGCTAGACTGATTCTTTTATGTGTCATAATTCAACAGTGAATGTGAATTCTTCTATATCTCAACCTAAGTCTACATTCAAAAAAAATAATAAAGTACCTGGATATTCTCCATCAATTTCCCACATACAACTTTTGTCACATTCCTGTAGTGATTTCCTTTCTAATGTCCACCTCTAGGAACACCTGGCTGGATGCCTTAAAACCTCAACTTAGGTGCCACTTAAATGAAGATTTTCCACATCAACTCAATTGGTAGTTTGTTCTCTTCAATTAATTAGTATATATGCATATGTGTGTGTGGTTGACAGTTTTCTACACATATCTTTTATCATCTCACTGAAATGTAAACTTCTTGAAGACAAATGCCATTTTATATTTTTCTTCATACCCCCAGAACTGGCATTGGAGTTTGCACATAGTAGGAGCTTCAAAAGCTTGTAGAATTCAAAATTACTGACAATGGTCCAGAAATTTGCACTAACCTCAGAGCAGGTTTTACATGACTTTTAGGGAACAGATAATAGTTGCAGAAGTGGTACAAAATCAGAAGTGCTTCAGTAGGCCCCAAAAGTCAATAATAATTCTGAGAGACCATTTTTCTGAATAGTATCAATTTGCAGACATTTATCAGAAACCTCTTTTTAAATCACTTTTCCTTATATAAGAAATCATAAGCTATTGCAAAGTGAGGATATACTTTTGATATGTTGAACAGTCTACATACTTTTCACTATCATGTTTCCTTATTCTGACATTCATTTTCTATCAAGCTGGTCATTTGATTTTTTTCGTATTTCTCCATTTCTCTTTTCTTAGGTCATATACATCTTTAAGATAGGAGTTTTCCTAGCATGGCATCAATTTCCCTCACATCATGTTTTTTATTTTTCTATGAAATGAAAGCGGATGCTCCCTCAACAAGTTCTTTCCAATTCTTTGACTCTGCATGTAAAGTTTTGATTGTTTCAGAAGCAATTCTCTAGGCCTGTAATGTATCCATGCTACATGTTCGCAAATATCCTCAAAGTACTACAGCTGATATAAAGTACTACAGCTGAACAACCTAACGAGTAACTATGATTTCACCCCCACACAGAGCATATTTTAATGTCTTAGCCTTACATTTTCTATTTATGTCAAAATGTTCTCTGTAGGAATATAATTGAAGCAAAGTTTCAGTTATCATCCTGAATAAAGGTCCTTTAAATGATCTTAAAACCATTATTCCCCAGAACTATATCTTCATATAATGGTCTTCATTTAATTATGAGAAGAGTACTACACCTTTTGAATTGGACCATTTATCCCATTAGAATATAAACACCTTGAGAGTAAATCTAGTTTCATTCCTTACACTTATGTTCCTAAGTATTTCTCCTCTTTCCTTAAAAGGCAGGAAGAGACTAGTGAGGAGACTATTACAGCTGATGGAATGATTTTTTTTTCCTTACCCAGAAAGATGGGGACCAGTTGCATGATGAAATGGTGTTTCTCCCTTCCCAGGCAGCAAGAAGAGGCCATCCAGGAAAACTGGTGCACTATCTGATGAAAGAGAGAAAAATGAATGGAGGAACAAACTGAGAATATATGGGAGAAGGAAGGGTCAAGGTGACTTTTTCAGTTGTTTAACCTAGACAAGAAAGGGCATCTCTTCTTTGGAGGCCAGAACAAAGGAGGAAAGGATAAATGAAGATATGAAAAGGTTTTGAAGTTTAAAGTTGGGTGGATAAGGGAAATCACAATGGGTGTTCTTTTTTTTCTCCTCAGGCAACTAGGAGGTGAAGTCATTTGCTGAAAGGCTGAGCAACAGATAAGGTATTGGGGGTTAGAGGATTTGTGTAGGGAGCTACTAGGAAGAATCTCCTTTTGCTGTTACAGATGAAGACTTTGTTGGAAACTTTTATCCTTAGTATGTTGCCTGCAGCACTGAGAATAGATAACATAGCTTTGCAGTTTACCCAGTAGACACAGTCACCAGACTGTTCAATATTTCCTAGCAGCATAGGAGTTAGAGCAGAAGAGGTAGATGGTAAAGGTAACACAGGAGTACAGGTTTAAAAGGGCATGGGTGGTAGTAATATAAAGGGCCATGGGATCAAAGGGCATGCTGTAGTTTACTCTAGTTAATTATAGAATCAAGAGCAAGAAAGGAAGTTAGACCAGAGGTCATGGATTAAGAGAACAGAGCAGGAAGTAGAATTTAAGATTATGATGAGAGTAAAGGGAGTAAAGATTGGGGGAGGGAGAGAGAAATGGGAGAGTGGATGTTGAAACTAATGATTATGATGGAGGATAGTGGTGACAACTGAGGTAGGACCTTCTATTGTAACAAAAGTTGTTAGACATTCTCCAAAGTCCTGTGATTACTGAGTGATGGCACAGCATTTGTGGGTAAGCTTTCAGGACTTGTTACAACAAACACTAGGGATCAAAGCATTTAGGTGGCATGGTATTCATATTTGGCATGAGCCTCAGTAAATCCCTAGTGATTATATTGCTTAGAAACTAGATTGAACTCACATTTTGATTCAATAGCAGTTACTTAGTTTATCCCCAAAAAGTGACTAAGGAAAGTAACTTAGAAAGCTCCCAACATGCTGAGCAAGTGTCACATTCCTGTTCTCTGAGTGTCTGGAAGCTCAGGTTATCTAGTTCTTCTGACTCCCTGAGACTTAGGGTCCTTAAGGACTGTGGGACAAAGGAGGAAGCAAAGTTGGGAATATGGATAAATGGAAAATACATTTAGAGACAGTTGATAGAACATCTTGACTGGAGTGTTGAATTAGTGTTGGAGAGTAGTGGCAGATAAAGCTGGGATATTTGGGAAGGTTGTAAAGTACTACAGAGATGGACTCTTCCCTAGAGTCAGAAGAGAGCATAACTTCTACTAAGATACTCTTATGAACTATAAAAATTTGTATTCATGCCACACAAAATAATGACATCAAGTCCTTTGGCATAAAATTGTTAACAATGGATACTTTTAAACATGGACTCCTGTTTATTTTTAATAGGAAAAGTCTTTATTAATGGTCATACCCCAGTCCCAACATATGCATCTGTAGTAATTTCACCTCTAGTGTTCATTTATTTAAAAAAGCTAATGAAAATAAGTACATGAAGAACTCAGCAGCTCTTTCCAATGCATTTAAATTTCATTAATCACAGTATTTACATACCTTAGGCAATAAATTTTCAAGATATTCTATATTGACTATAAAGAAACCATGCTTCCTTACAGAGTATACAATGTAGTTTATTAAGATGCTGGTATCGGTTTACTGTTTCACATGTGTAAAGTCTTGTTTAGTTGAAGACTGTGAAACTTTGATCTGTTTTCTTATACAATTTGTTTTAGTAATTAGAGCTTAGTGCAACAAGTGAAAAAATACCACTCACAAACATATGTTGTAGAAAAGGGCATCAGATATTTCACATCTTTATCAGACATATCTGGGTACAAGAATTAACTTGTAGCCAGAAAATAACCAGTGTGTGTGTGTGTATGTTTATATGCGTATGTGCGTGTGTATGTGAAAAATGATTTTTTCTTTTTTTGTATTAAACTCAGATGAAGAAGCATCAATAAAGCCATCAACACAAAACTCATTATTCATGTTCTATATTTTCTTGGCATTGGATAAAGACAAAAAAAATCACACTGTGCAAAAATGAAGTCAAAGGCCTTCATAAAAACCAATTCCACAGTTTTACAGGGGTCCTTAGCCAACAGGTTGGTAGCCATTGCTGAGGAAATCAAAGAGTTAGGATGGTAAAGATGAATGTTCCTTGGTTGAAAATGTAGAATATTAAGATGAAACCAACACTAGGGAAGCCAACAAGTATGATTCCATAGCAGGGCCCTCTTGGCAGCATGGGGGAGTCTTAAGCTGGCAGCATCTTCATTTCCCCTGGCTTCATGCCCATGCAGAATATTGAGCCTCAGCACCAGCATCTTGTGGATAGTGCCAAAAACTACAACAACACCTGGTTGACCAAATCCTCAGTCTTCAAGTGAAGAGAAAGTTAGAAATAGATATGTATATATATATATATATATATATATATATATATATATATATGTGTGTGTGTGTGTGTGTGTGTGTGTGTGTGTGAAAAATATATGTCTATGCATATACACATATACATTTATCTATATATGGAGAGATGGTATATGAGAGATAATATATAAAGAGAACACAATAGAGTATGTATAAATATATTCAAACTCTACATGTATATTTGTATATATGGATACATTTTGCATGTTCCATATATGGATACTAATACATCCATTTTAATTATATTGTGTCTATATGTCACATATCTCATATTTGTTTTAATTACATTAATATTTTTATACATAGTGTGTATGTGTAGTATATGCATTTATACCATCTATCTGGATTATATGTGGAACATATGTATCTATGTGTATATAAACATATGAATACATATGCACTTTATATAGTGTTCAATTATACACACATATAGATAGTTTTCACCTAACCATTTATTTTCACAAAATTACTGAATTAAAAAAAATGTGAATTTGGAAAATAAACTTCAAAATCCTTCTAGAATAACCAATCCATGACAAGTGACAGTGTTTGTCTAGCCTCTCTTAAGTTTTATGGAGCACCTTAAGTATGCAAAGTACATATGATATTATATTGGATTTTCACAACAACCTGATAAGGTAGGTGATATGAGTGTGCTGGCAAATGTTCAAGAAGCTATTCTATAATATTGTGCATAGAGCACACATTTAAGATTAAACAATATCATTAACACTTTCTCCATTGTTTTTAAAGTCTAGGCAAAAATAGTGTAATAAATACAATTCTGTATTGTAACATTTGCAAATTTCCAAGACACAAGTTTTGACATTGAAAATTTAACAACGGGGGGTGGGGCAGAGCCAAGATGGTGGGATTGAAGCAGGAAAATGCTGCAGCTCCAACATAGCCACCTCAAATACCCATAAAATATGACTGTAAACAAATTTTAAGGCTCCAAAATTCAAACAAAAATACAGAAAAATACATCTCCCACTGAAGACAGTTAGGCAGGAAGGTCCAGCCTAAAACTGTGACTTGGCCTCAGGGGTAGCCAGGACAAGCTGCAGCTGGAGCCTTCAGGAGAGTGGATCAGCAGCAGCTGCAGCAGTTTCCAGAATTATCAAGACATAAGAAACAAGGACTAAGTGAAAGGTCAGTGGAACTCAGCTAAATTTGGGAGAGGAAAACAGGCCAGTCAAAATGCCTCCAGGGCAAGGAAGCAGCAGAAGCAGTGGCCCTGCTGCCGCCTCCACATGGCTGCTTCAGAGCTCCTGGCCTGCAGACTGTGGGGTGTGTGTGGGGGGGAAGTGCTCATTCAGAGGCTAAGTGCTCTTGCGTTGAGTGACCTGGATCCAGATCATGGTCTTGGGTGGTGGTACTGGAGTGCATTTTCAGTGAGCCAAATCTGGTGGGGGCTGCAGCACCCTCCTAATTGTTCTGGCAGCTGTGAAAACCTTAGCAATTTGGAACAGAGCTCTCCCCATTGGAAGCAGAGTTCCATAGAGCTAACAAATCAAGTAATTCACTGGCAACATGAGCAGACAAAGGAAGCAAAGTAACAACAGCAACCGAACTTTAGATTCCTTTTTTGGAGACAAAAAGGATCAAAGCATGGGATGAGAGGAAGACAACAGAGTCAGAATTCCCACACCAAAAGCTTCCAAGAAACATGTAGATGGCCTATATATATATACATACTTGAATAGAAACAAAATACCCTCCACCCCCATCCTCTACCTTAGTAGAGGCATTTGTCAAATTTTATATTTGTTAAGTTAAACATTATCACCCCATTTACCAGATTCTTATGTAAAATGAGCTTAAGAAGGATTTTGAAAACCAAATAAGAGAAGTGGAGGAAAAAATGGGAAGAGAAATGAGAATGATGCAAGAAAATCATGAAAAGAGAGTCAAAAACCTGACTGAAGAAAATGACACCTTAAAAAGTAGATTACCTCAAATGGCAAAAGAGGCCCAAAAATCCAATGAGGAAATGAGTGCCTTAAAAAGTCAAATTTGCCAGGTGGAAAAAGAATATTAAAAGTTTTCTGAAGAGAATAATTTCTTCAGAATTAGAGTGGAGCAAATGGAAGTAAATGACTTTATGGGAAATCAAGATGTTATTAAACAGATCCAAAAAAATGAAAAATTAGAAGGCAATGTGAAATATCTCCTTGGAAAAAACCACTAACCTGGAAAATAGATCCAGGAGAGACAATTTAAAAATTATTCGACTACCTGAAAGTCATGATCAAAAAAAGAACTTAGAAAGCATCCTTCAAGACATTCTCAAAGACAATTGCCCTGATATTTTAGAACCAGAGGACAAAATAGAGCTTGAAAGAATTTACCAATCATCTCTTGAAAAAGATCCCCTAAAGAAAACTCATAGGAATATTACAGCCAGGCTCTGGATTCCCTAGATCAAGGAGAAAATATTACAGGCTGCCAAGAGGAAGCAATTTGAATACTGTGGAAACACAATTAGGATAGCAGCTTCTACACTGAGGCATCAAAGGGCCTAGAATATGATATACTGGAGATTAAGGGAGCTAGGATTAAAACCAAGAATCACCTACCCAGAAAAATTGAGTGTAATGTTCCAGGGGAAAATATGGTCATGCAATGAGGTACAGGACTTTCAAACATTCTTGCTGAAAAAACCAGAAGTGAAAAGAAAATTTGACACTCAAATACAAGAAGCAAGAAAAGGTAAACATAGAAAAGAAATCATAAAGTACCTAACAAAGCTGAATTATTTACATGCCTACATGGAGAAAGGATAATAGTAACTTATGAAACTTTTCTTAGTATGAGGATAGATGAAGGGAATACAAATGTCTATATTCATATACATACACATTATTATTATTATTATTATTAATAACATGCAACTGGGAATTAAGATATACAGACACTGGGGTAGGGAGACCCATCCTGCCCTACTGGAAAGTCAGAGGGGTGATGTGGGAGGACACAGGAGAGAGCAGATTGGTGGAATGGCTATATAGTGGGATGGCTGCTTTGAGGTGGTGGGTAGTGTAAAGATGGGGAAAGAATTGTAACTCAAAATCTCATGGAAATGAGTGATGTAAACAAGAAAATAAATTTTAAAAGGAAAGTGTAACAACCATCTCATAGAGGAAATATAGACTGACACCAACTCAACCCTGAGTAGCTGTTATTATCTTTATTTTATAGAGGAGAAAACAGAAGCTGAGTGACTTGTCCAGGACCATGGAGCTAGTATACTAATGTAAAGGATGATTAAAACTAAAATATTCTTGATTCCAGCTTCAGTGATCTTTCCATTGTGTCACCTAACTCTTAAATTAAAGCCATTTGATTTGAGATAGAATGGTGATAAAGTACAAAGGACTTAAGACCTTCTTCTTTCTTTGATTTATCCTATTATTAAACTACACATGTTGAGGTTACCATCTAGTAAACTCACTTTATTCCTTGGATCTTTTTTTAGAGAACACCTGCTGTCATTGCTTCTCCTCTCTCATATTTGTGAAATTATTGTTGTTGTTGTCATTGTTGCTTTTAGATACTGTTTTAAGATTTCATTTTTTACCTATTTGAATTTCATCTTAGTAGATTCAAACCAAAGATCTATCCCAGGTTTCAATGAATTGTAGCCAATGGATCAAATGTGAAGTTTTAGAAGGGAGGTCTTTAGTAGAAATCTACTCCCTGTGCTCTTCCACTTCATTTTTCAATAACATAGATAAAAGCAGAGTTTGCATGGTTGTTGAATTGACAAATAAAATGAAGCTAACTTGCACAACACATTAGCTTATTGTCAGAATCCACAAAAATCTCAATAACTGTAATGATTAGCCAAACTGAATAAGACAGAGCTTAGTAAGGGTAATTATAAAGTTCCAACCTTATGTCTATACATTCTAAATCTATACATTCTAAAATCAAAATCAGAAATAGAGGATGGGAAAAATCTAACAAGATAAGGATCCTTATGGGAAACAAACTTTAGGACTTCAATGGAAAACAAACTCAATAGGAGTCAACAGCCAATGGTGTTCTTATCTGTATTAAAGGGATCTTTAGTCTTTCATCTAGAATGAGTGAGATCCTTGGACAGATATATTATGCTGGCCAGGTAACAACTGATAAAAACTGACAAGTTTTAGAAAGTACATTTTTTAAAGACATAGCCTAATTGGGTTGTGTCCAGAAGAGTTTGACAAGGAAGACAACAACATTAAAGGACATTTAACATAATAATCTGGTAAATGGGGTGATAATGTTTAACTTAACAAATATAAAATTTGACAAATACCTCTACTAAGGTAGAGGATGGGGGTGGAGGGTATTTTGTTTCTATTCAAGTATATGAACTGTCTCCTGGATAAAATATAACATTTGTTCTTCTGGCCTCCAGAAGGTGCTACAATGAATGATGAGTGAAAAAATTTTCCCTAAAATTGGACTTGTCTAAAATGGAATAAGCTGCATGTGGAAATAGTGGATTGGCACCTCACTTGAGGGGGGCAACTTATCAATTATGTTTTTACTTGGATCCTTTTCCCAGTACAGATTGGGTTAGATTACCCATGAGATCCAATTTATGACATAAAGTCAGTAAAAGGAAGTAAGAATCAGACCTAAGGAGATTTTTCTTAACTGCCCTTCCCACCCTACCCAGCCATCCCAGGTAAATTTATTTTTGTAGTTCTAAGGTTGATACCAAGAGAAGTTCTTTTAAGTAAGTGCTGTTTATGCTGTAATCAACAATTTGATGAAGTTTGTGCTTGGAACCTCATGAGTCGTTCCCCAATTGATAATGATCAAAGGATATGAACAATCAGTTTTCAGAGAAAGAAATTAAAGAAATCTATAAGCATATTTAAAAAATGCTCTAAATCACTATTGATTGAAGAAATGCAAATCAAAAGAACTCTGAGGTATCACATCTCACCAGTCAGATTGACTAAGATGATGAAACAGGAAAATGGCAAATGCTGGAGAGGATGTGGAAAACATTGTAACATTCATGCATTGTTGGTGGCATTGTGAACTGATTCAATCATTCTGGAGAGCAATCTGGAACTGTGCCCAAACAGCTATAAATAATTGTATACCCTTTGACCCAGCAATATCACTTCTAGTATTGTATCCCAATGAGATCATAGAAGTGGGAGGAAGACCCATATGTACAACAATATTTAAAACAGCTATTTTGTGGGGTCAAAGAATTGGAAATTAAGGGGATGCCCATCAATTGGGGAATGGCCAAACTAGTTGTGGTATACGAATGTAGTAGAATATCATTGTGCTGTAGGAAATGAGGAGCAGATGGACTTCATATTTATCTGGAGAGGCTTATACAAACTGATGCTAAGTGAGAGGGGGAGAAGCATGGGAGGGGGAGAAAACTTGAAACTCAAGGGACTGTGGAACTGAATCTTGTAAACTAAAAGTAAACAAATTAATAAAGACAAAATAATTTAAAAACTCACAATCACAACAATTTTTACTTACTTGTCCTTTTCCTTAGCAAGGGTGGATTGTGTTGTCTTTCATGATAAAATAGCAATAATCAAAGTTTCCATTTGTTGCTCCCAATGTTTGTAAACTGTGATATGTGAGCTCTTGCTTCTGAATCAGGATGCAAGATACAGAAAGTAGAGCCAATGTTTTCCATTCTTTTGGAATCTATCTTCCTTTTGCCTGGAAAAGTGCTCAACAACTAGTCACACTCAATCTATATGAAAAAGACATGAGGTTGTGAAGAAAGGGAGGTGGGGAGTGCCACTGATAAACCTTAGTAGCTCAATTAGCAAGCATTTTGGTAGTCTTACCGGTCTAATATTTTAACAACTATTGCCAGTGGCAGATTTGAGACTCCAAACTCAAGAGTAGCTCTAATTACCATATGTGCAACTGCTCAATCATTGAATAAATATTAATTAAGAATCTATACTGGATAAGGGACATAAGAAACAGTATGGATGATATATTGTCCACTCACAAGGAATTTGGAATCTGACTGAAGTGGTAAGAAAATAAACACATAAAATTACCTAACAGGAGAAGACAGACATTTATTTGAACCTCTCCTGGAGCCTTGTATGGTTCTTCACACGTTGAAAACCATTAGTGAGTAACTTTAGAATGTATGCATGAAGTACTGTCACATGGGGCAAGAAACTGTGTTGACTGCTGTGAGATGAGCAAAATTATACAATCCTTGCCCATAAGCAGCTTGCATTCCAGAAGAGGAGAGGATATCATACATTCTAATAACATACAAAGAAATACCACACAATTTCAAGAGGGGAAGAGAGCTAACTGAAAAATCCAGAACAATCTCAGGTAGGAGTCTCTAAAGCTGAGACTCTAAAGCTTCTTGAGGCTTGGGATTTCTTAATAGTAGAGGTCAAAAGAGAATATATTATAGATTGTGAGGGCAGCTTATGTAAAGGGTACAGAGGGGAGAGATGAATGTCATTAACAGGTAACAGGGAAAAGGCAGTAGGGTAGTTTAATTGGAGCATAGAAGACAGACAATTAGTAATTTGAAATGGCACGAAACTGTAATGATAACAATTGTTGAAAATTTCCCTCTTTGAGGTGTTTGAAAATGAATCCTTGAGCAATTAGCAAAATTAATATTATTACATATATAATACACAAATACGTATATATTTGGTCAGTTTCATCACTGCTTTCAGGTATCACTTCTTATATGCACATTATCACTTTCCATAAGTACGACCCCTATTTTTGCTGTGATATTTTTAAACTAAGTGGAATCCTTTAATTTTCCTCAAATCACACATTTCTATCAACTACTAAATCAATTCAGCTTTTCTTTTGTAATATCTAACACATATATTTCTTTTTCCTACTACTATTATCTTGACCTTAGTTCAAGACCTAATTACACCTCACATCAGCCTTTCAAATATTTCCTCTACTTTAGTCTTTCCTCTTTCAATGAATCCTACACAAAGGAAAAAAAATATTAATTTTACCATTGCCTACACAGAAAAATTGAAACTCCTTTCTGTGGCATTCAAGCCCCCAATAGAGTTTTCTTTCATTGACTCTCCAAATTTGAGACATTAATTCTGTGTCAAAATATTGTCAGAATACCCAAACTATGATACAAGTGACCATCATGCAAAGCCCAAAGGACTATTTTCGCTTTTCTTCCTCTGTGTGACTATCTACTGCCAGCAAATAAGAAAAAGCAGAACCAAAATATCTGGATTGGTGTTTAGTACCAATAAACCTTTTTTTGTACTACAGTTTTATACCTGTTTGTCTCAAAATCTGGGAGAACAAGAGAGAGATGAAAGGGCATTTTGAAGCCAGCAAGAATGGACTATATGAAAGTTGATAGTTAAATTTTGACATTGAGCATTTTCAATTTAGAAATTGGACAAATTATATAAATTAGGGTTTGGCATATAATTTTCTTGATTTTTAAACACAAAATGATAGACAAAATTTAAATAATGCATATTAAATGTCAAAGAGTATTGTATATGTTTGTACATGTGTATATATATGCAGTATATATTTATGTATTTATGTATGTGTACACACACTATATATATGTATATATTTATGCATATATGGTTTGTATATAAACCAATAGATTCAATAGATCGATAGACCAACAGATAGATAGATAGATAGATAGATAGATAGATAGATAGATAGATAGATAGATAGACAGACAGATAAATGACTGGTGAACACCAGCACACCACTGGATACAGATGAGGCTTCTTCATGGAAGAGCAATATGTCTCTCAACATCATAAAATAATAAATATAAAGTTGAAAGGATTGTCTTCTCCTTAAGTTGTTAGCTTTTTTTTCTGCCATGAACTCCTTTCGTAATATGGTGAAACATATGACTCTTCTTAGCATATTGATAAAGGCTTGAAATAAAATGACTGAAAAGGAAATATGTTATTTTGAAAAACAGTTACTTATAGATACATAGGTATCTATATCTATCTATCAATAGTTATATAGATACAGATATAGAAATACATGGACTCTGGATTCCTGATTTTTAATACATTTTATTAATTTTACAGATAAATCTGAGACCAAGAGATTATGTAAATTTCTTGTTTACAAAGCTAGTAACTAGCAGAGATGTGTTTGAAATTCATATACTCTAACTCTGAATTTAGTTCTTGAATTTAGAGTGCACTCTGAGATGCCTGAGGTGCTAGGTAAAGAGAAACCTAAAGGATTTGCTTGGTGATAACTGTATGCCATACTCATACACTGAGGAGTAGCTGCATCTGTAGTACACTGTGAGGCTATCATATTCTCATAAAAACACATTCAGAGGATGAAGGATCCTTAAATCTTACATCTACTTTATAATCAGGTTAAAATGACCTTCTATCATTTCCTGAATATGTCATGCACACATGCACATGTCTCCAAATTTCTGTGTATGTAGCTCCTATATTCTGCAATATCGTTCTCCAATTACTTATACTCTTCCTCTTCGGAGCATAGCGAGCGAGCGAGAGAGAGAGAGAGAGAGAGAGAGAGAGAGAGAGAGAGAGAGAGAGAGTATACATGTGTAAGTATATATACCAACACCTATATGTAAATTCAAGTAAAGTGTTTTCCAGAAGGAAAAAAAACCACAGATATAATATGAAGATCAATTAGCTATCTATAAAACAAAGATGCCAAATATCACAATGAAAGGGCAGAGAAGTATAGTTTAGGCACTACATGCCAAACAGATGGGGCTAACATGGATGGCTAGAGCAGAGTAGGGAATATTGACCAGGGAAAGTAAGTCCAGACTACATAGCCTAGGACTCAGCAACATGATTTCTGAGTAGAGTCAGTAATAAACTTTATGCACTTCAAAATAGCAAAACAATAAATTTGGGTTGATTATTAATCTATGAGAAAGTGGTGAATGGTAAGGAGAGAGAGGGAGAAAAGATGCCAGTCTCTAGTACTTTTTTTTTTTTTTGCTTTTTGGAGGGGAAGAGTAGGGCAATTGGTGTTAAGTGACTTACCCAACCTCACATGGCTAGTAAGTTCTTTTTTTTAATATTAATTCATTTATTTTTAGTTTTCAACATTCATTTGCATAAGGTTTTTTGTTTTCTTGTTTACATCATTCATTTTCAAGACATTTTTTCAATTTAGTTTTTATTTGTTTTCTTGTTTACATTATTCATTTTCATTACATTTTTTAAATTA
>JAQQSW010003683.1:0-14634 GCA_028646575.1 Pseudocheirus occidentalis | reverse complement strand
AACTGATAAGACACTCTAAATTAAAAAAGCATATAGGGGCGGCTAGGTGGTGCAGTGAATAGAGCACTGGCCCTGGATTCAGGAGTACCTGAGTTCAAATTCGGCCTCAGACACTTAACACAAAAAACTAGCCGTGTGACCTTGGGCAAGTCACTTAACCCCAACTGCCCTCCAAAAAAAGCAAAAAAAAAAAAGCATATGCTTTAATGCTCAGTGAGAATGGAGGGTGAAGCAGATTGTGAAATGTGCTAGGAAATGTGCTTAAAAGAAGAATGAGAGAGGCCAGAGGTTTGTGGAACACACATGCCGATACAGCATATATTTACATTCCATATGTTTATATGGAGTACACATGCCTGTGTGTAGCTTGACTACTTTCTTTGAGAGTAGACATAGAAGGTACTTGACATGACAAACCCTAAGTAATGTCACAGGAATGGAAATTGGTTATACTTCAATAGGAAACAAGTGAGAACTGACATAGGAGTCATTTCTAGATTAGCTGATCTCTCTACCACTGTGGCATTACTTTGTTAGAGCACAAAGTAAAATCAGTTTCAAATTAGGAGAAAGAATAAAAGAAGAAGAAGATTTGTAGAGGCCACACAGAATAGTGCTTAGAAAATCGGTCTCAGTTGGGATGATCTGGGTGATTGATGACCTGGTGATGATGACTTGGCATGTACTGGCTGTTTGACCTTGGATAAATCACAAGTCCTCAGTGCCCCTGGTAGCTTTCTAAGCTGGAGAGCAGGAGCCGCTTGGAGGAAGTTTCTCACTGGATGTTCCCAAGTCCAACAACAACATTCACCACCCAAAAGACATGGTATATAATTGTTGAGGACCATGGGCCAGTGAGACTTTGACCCTGATGGATGAATAATACCCCTCAGGTGAAGGGCTTGCTGCCAGGCCTGGATCGGTTCCCCATTCCCCAGGTAAGAGTTCTAGCACACAGGTCTGAGGATTAGATCCTCAGAATAAAGCATGGTGTTTTCTCCCCAGCCTGGGAACACTGTAGTGCTCAATGTCCCCGGGGGAAAGCTAGTAGGAAGCATCCTATATATAAAAGGCTTGCGCTTAAGACAATAAAGGAGACTATTTTCCGTTGTTCTTTGAGTCCCTTCTCTTTTAACTCACCCTCTCGAAGCCTCTGGGTAGACGACTCTCTCAGCCCTGCTGGGGAATAGCAAGGCTCCTGATTCTCTCTCAGCCCTGCTGCAGAAGGCAGGGTTCCCTGACTTGGCCCACCACAAAAAATATGGGGGAAAGAATGGAGGAATTGCCATTGGTAGATATTACAACCATTTCCTAAGGAAATTTAACCAAAGTGACAATGACCACAAGGATCTGCAAGAACCTAGAAACAGCATAGACCTGCAGATATTTTATTTCCTTGACAAGTGAAAAGATATGGCAGACATGAACAACACTAGAGTATAAATTCATTTGTAAAATTTTGCAGGAGATAGTAGACATAAACAGTGTCACCTTATAAAACAGGAAAAAGCAGTGTAAAGAAAAACAAATTAATAGGAAACTTGATAAGAGACCCAGCTAAGCCAGAGCACTTGGGAATGACTGTGAAGGAAGAACAGAGAATGGACCAAAAATGGCACAGGTCTGTGAAGATTTTTATAACACGTTCTTTTTAAACATCACATAGAATGGAACCACCACATTTAGCCTCCAACATCCCAGTCTTGGATGTTCTGTACAATGAAGTGTAAATAACACCGAACATAACCAAGACAGAAGAAGCATCTCAACCATACATGTTTACAGAGCAGGTCTGTGCTAATAGTGACACAATTTTGAGGGCATTCAGGGATCAGTTCTCAAGGTACCTAGGAATGAAGTGGCAAAGGTAACAGAGGCATGAGTAAAAAAAAAATCTCAGGACTTATTACAAAAGAAAGGAAACTGAGATAATGTCAATAACTATTAATCTTTGTACCTATTTCTACCTATATAAGATTATTATGAGAAAATTACACCATTGGATTAGGACATCTTTGATGAAGGTATGACAAGGCATCAGGAAGGCTTTTTTGTTGTTGTTGTTGCTTTCTAGGTAGGGCAATTGGGGTTAAGTGACTTGCTTACGGTCACAGAGCTAGTTTTTGTGTTAAGTGTCTGGGCTCATATTTGAACTCAGGTCCCCCTGAATCCAGGGCTCGTTCTCTATTCACTGTGCCACCTAGCTGCCCCAGTCAGGGAAGCTTTTGCAAATGATATTTTGCACATACATTTAGAAACAATAGAAGGATACAAGATCTTATTTTTTATTGCCTCTTTAGTCTTAAAATATATTGGGATACTAGAGCAAAATACCACCTTAAGGGATTTTTATCAATAAGGGGCCTCTTGTGCATATGTAAAAATTGTATACAATTCATTGAAAAATTGAAGAGAAGAAACAACCCTTTGATTTTGGGGGAAGGAAAGTCTGGACCTGTGATTTCATTGTGATAAGAGTTTCCAGTCTGGAAATTCTCTCTACCTATGGATACTAGCCACTTCACTGTGATATATACTCTTAGGAGACACTGAGAGGTCCAGTAGTTCTCAACCTGTGGGTCGCGACCCCTTTGGAGGTTGAACCACCCTTTCACAGGGGTCACCTAAGATCATTGGAAAACACATATTTCCGATGGTCTTAGGAACCGAGACACCACTCCTCTATCCATCTCCAGGCTGGTCCTCCCACATGCAGATATGCCCACATACGAATATTAAAGGATCGAGGCATTAGGAAGAATCATTGGGTTAAATGTACTGCCCAGGGTCATATGGCAAATATGTGTCAGAAACAAAACTTAAACCCAGGTCTTTTGAGTCTAGAACTGTCCCTATAGCTAGATCACTATCCTGCATCATATTATTTATATCAGATGAGGTAAAAGTACAAGACATATGCTCACCCAAGGTACTTGTCGCTGTCATGAGGGAAATCTAGCACAGAGTCCAAATCATGAGGGATGAGATGGGATACTCTAGGCCTTCCTGTGTGTGCTGATTACACTGAGTCCTAGAAAGTTGTAGAGTTTTCCAAATGAGACTCATAACCACTCAAGAGTTTCACCTAATTCGATACCTGAGAAATAACAAAGAATGCTTATTATCTAGGCTATAATAGGTGGTGGAATGGACATCCCATAGATATAGTCAATCAGAGCCTACTCTGTCTTGATCAGAGACTAGAAATACACAGTAAAATGGATCCAGGATTGAACAGGAAGAAGAATGTATAATGCATTGTGTTTGGAAATAATATAAAAGAAAAGCTGATTTAAAAAACAAAACAATTCATTATTTTTCCAATAGTTCCACATGGCTACAATTCATAGTGTATGATAGTCTTGGGAGAGTTAAAGTTGCCAGTCCTCCAACGGGCAGAAGTAAGGCTGATCATTGGGATGAGGAGACTGAGACATATTACTAATGAAGAATTAGTGAGAGAAATGTTTGAAGGTAGGTCATTGGAGAAATGTGTGGCCAGGAAGGAAGATGGAATGGTTATAAAGTGAGAACAAAGGGTAACCATATACTTTGTTGTCACATATAGGATGGCAGAAGGTGACTGGGTGGCACAATGAATAGAGTGATAGGCCTGAAGTTAGGGAGACTTATCTTTCTGAGTTCAAATCTGGCCTCAGACATTTACTAGCTATGTGATCCTAGGCAAGTCACTGAACCCTGTTTGGCTAAGTTAAGCATCTGTAAAATGAGCTGGAGAAGGAAATGACAAACCATTCTAGTATCTTTGCCAAGAAAACCCCAAATAGAGTCATGAAGAGTTGGACATGACTGAAATGACATGGCTGAACAACAATGACAGATACATACACATAGATTCATTCTTTCTTGCAAACTAATTCCTTCAGGCTCTCTGTTTGACACAAAAAGACTGTACTTAATTATCTTAAATTGTAGCCTAAATTGGAGTATTCGACTGTGGACAATTTTTTCAATTTCTCTGGGTCTCAGTTTCCTCATCTCAGAGATTAGGATAATTCATTTACTCCTTCCTCACTGGGTTATTGTAAAATATAAATATGATTAATCTCTGTTAAAGTGCTTTTCAAACTAGTAAGTTCTGTCTAAATGTCACTTATGATCATCACCATCATTATTATGATAGCATCCAATCTGATTCTCATCAGTTTCTTAACCTCAGCATTACTTTTAAAATGAGTTTTATTGATGCCTTTTGCTTTTACAATTTTGTTGATTTCCCTTTCTTTCCCAATGACTACCGCGGAATTGAATCCTTGCTCATAACACAGAAAAACAGTTAAGCAAAAAAGACCCACTGACAGCCACCACATCTGCAGAATTGCTTCTTGGTACAGGCAGCATTCAGGAATTTTGTCCTTATGTGGCCCAGAAATAGTCACAGGATTTATTTCAAATGCAAGTATCCTTTTGGGGGGTTGAGGGAAGCTTTTAGCTAGGAGCCCATCATCTCCAAATGGGATGTCTTCAAATTCCCCAGTGTGGTTACAACTTTTGCAGTGTCATTAAAAAAATTTATGAAGTCCATTAAACTTGGTTGTAATCATTAATTTAGCTTTATTGTTGTGATGGTGATGATGATGATTGTTTATGTCTACTTTGGAGAAGAGACGGGGGGGGCATAAAAACGTTATGTGACTTTTGGAACCTAACCTTGTGAGTCAGTGTGATCCAGCCAAGGTTAGAATTCCCCAGATCCCAGGCCTTTGCCTGAGCCCACACTGCCTCTGGGTAACAAATCCCTGATGATGAGTAGTTTAAGCTAGTGGAAGTTATGGTTCACTGTGTGCTTGTTAGCTCAAAACTGCTGAAATGAACACTGCCATCATGAGCCTGGTTTTCTTATTTAGTTTTTGCAAAAACCTTTGCCTGATTAAGAACAGAATTTGACCCCTTGAAAACAACAGGTAAAACGTCAATTATAAGTGGACAAAGAATTTCTAGGTATCATGGTTCTTTGTCGAGCTCTCAATGTGTTCATGGATATCATTTGGAGAGAAGCAGTTCATTTAGAGCTCCTTTCCAGTATAAGTTTCCATCTATTGCCTGTAAACAGTAATTTTCTAAAGCTCTGCACTCAAATTAGCTTTGAGCTCTCTTTCCCACCCCCCTTTTCTTTCTTTTTCTTTTGCTGTCTTCTTCTGTCTCCCTTTCCCATTCACCTCTTCTTATCTCTGTCTCTTCCCTTCTCCTCTTTCCACCCTCTAGCTCTTTTCTTTTCTTCCCTATGTCTGTCCCACTGCATCTCTGTCTTTGTTTCTTTATTTCTGTTTCTATCTCTCTGTCTCTCTGTCTTTGTGTCTGTCTCTCTGTGTCTTTCCCTCTTAGTTTTGGGCAAAATAAAGAACATACATCTGAGATATTGTATGATGATTTTACTTTTTAAGTTATTTTATGGATTTTCCAAGATGTGCCAGAAGGCACACACTTATTAGGGTAGCTTGGTTAATGGGCAGGGTCAAAGTATGATGTATTCTCTGGTTTACTGCATTTTCTAGTTCACTGAAGGGAAACTCATTTATGGAACAAAACTACCAAGACTCCCTCTGATAGGGAGCAAGGCCCTGTCCTGTGTTTTACCTGCCTCTTTCATATTAGGTACTAGTTGCATTATTAGTTATTTTCAGAAATATAGGGACTTTATCAACTACAAATCTTCATTCTAGTAGCCAGTCCATTAACTTCACCATCAGCACACTTTGAAAGAAGCCCCATGAAGATACAAAATGAGAGTTGTGTCTGATGACTTTAGCAAAGAGGAAAAAGAAAAAAAAATCTATTCTCTAAATTGCCCAAAGGTAAAAAGTAGAAAGTTCAAGAAGTCTATAAAATGGGCTGTTAAAAAAACTTGATTAGAAACATGAGTAAGCATTTATTAGAGTAATCAGTTTTAAAGAGGTAGAAATGATAACACAAACCTGAACTTTCTTTTGAATTATTTATGTATTATAATAAAAGGAATACCTAACCTGATGAATTGACTCTTTCAGAATATTTTGGTAACTATTTCAACACTATTGATTTCCTTTGTAATCCCTTATGTATTTTATTTTGTACACTTAAAAATATTCTGAGAAGGGATCAATCAGTTTTACCAGACAATGGTAATATGGTTTTGCCATAAGTTTAAGGAACCCTGATTTAGGATCTGAATCCATGTTTTCCATTAAGCTCCAAACTGTAATTTCTTCTTTTTAAAAAACAAATCTAAGCAAGATCTCTTAAATTACATATTTTTGCTTGCAAATGTTTTTATTTAAATGTACTTTTTGAGGATGGTAAGTTTTAGATCTTATTGAAGGCAGCAACATCCATGGATTGCACATAGTCTTCAAAGCAGTTCCTTTGGCATATCTGTACCAACTTTATCATCTTCAGCCACACATTGTATCTGAAGCTTCTTGATGCCATATCCCACTGGAACTAGTTTAGAAGATCCCCAGACCAACCCATCTGCCTGAATGCTTCTGACACATTCCTCCAATTTCGCCAGCTGTCTCATCATCCCAAGGTTTTTCAGTCCAGTAAGATGGAAGAGTTGGCAACAATTGTAGGTTGGTTTTTAAAAAAATTTCTTTGATTCATACTGAGCAAGGCGTTCTCTTAGCTTCTCTGCTTCTTCACTTTCCTTCTCGTCATCAGACCCAATGAGATCAATGTCACCATAATTTTTGCTCCACTTTGGGTGGTATCTTCTACATAAGCAGGCCCGTACTTGCCCAAAGCCTTCTTTATTCCTGGCAAGCTTGCCTTTTGCTTCTCATAGGACTTAATGTGGTTATACCAATGGAGAGCATGGTACAGGCTGGCTGGTGGAGAGCCCAGGACAGCTTCAAATACTTCAGTGTCAGCCTGGGATGGCACAAACCATCGATTGTCTGCCAGGAAGTCATTGAGGTGCTGCAGGCCCCCAGATGTCTGGAGATCTCCAAAGCCCTTGGTGGTGGTAGGAGGGACTGGGAAGAAGAGGAAGTGGTGGCAAAGGAGGAACTGAGCTTGGGGTAGGGAAACAGGGCAGCATGTGAATATGCTATCGGCAACCGCCAACTGAAAAAAGCCTAAATTATACTTTCTATTAAAATAAATGATCCTGCACTTTAAAAAGTGAAAAATGAGCATTTCCATATACAATGATTAGGAGAAAAGAAAAAAGATGATTATATATTACCTATTACCTTCAGGATCAAATCTAAGACGCTCTGTTTAGCCTTTAAAGCTCTTTACAATCTTGTCCTTTCTTTTCTTTCCAGGCTTCTTACATTTTATTTCCTTTCACATATTTTATGATCCAGCAACACCTGACCTCATGTTCCTCATATACCACACTCCGCCTCCTGACTTTATGCCTTTTCAATGGCTATCCTTGATTGCCTGGAATGCTCTCCCTCCTTACTTAACTTCTCTGGTTTCCTTCAATACCTGTGTGGCCCAGGGCAAGTCAGTTATCCTTTGTTTTCCTCAGTTTCCTCATTTGTGAAATGGTGTTAATAATAGCACCTATTTCTAAGGATTGTTGGGAAGATATAATGATGCGATGAATGGAAAGTGCTTAGAGCAGTGCCTGACAGACACACAGTAAACATGATATCAGTATTATGGAGGAGGATGATGATGATGATGATGATGATGAAGATGATGAAGAAGATGATTACGATGATGACTGTAGCTGTGGAGCCTTGATTCATGAACTCTTTGACTGCTTGTAGTATTTTCCTTTGACCTGAAAGCTCTGGATTTAGGCTATAATATTCCTGAGAATTTTCTTTTTTTTTTTAAATGCGACTATAGATTCTTTGTTATTTCATTTTTGTCCCTTGATTGTAATAGGTCCCAAAAGTTTTCATTTATGATTTTTAAAAATATGATATCCAGATGTCTTTTGTGGTCATGGTTTTCAGTAGTCCAGTGAGTCTTAGATCAGTTCTTCATGACTTGTTTTCCAGTTCAGTTTTTATAGGAAATAACTTATATTTTCTTCTAATTTTTTTGTCTTTTGATTTTGTTCTGCTATTTCTTGTGGTCTTGTGGAGCCATTGATTTCTACTTAAGCCATTCTAATTTCTAGGAAATTTGGTAATAAAGTAAGGTTTTGTACCTCTTGTGCTGTTTATTCTCCTTAGAATTTTCTCCCATCTAGAGCTCTCATTTCACTTCCCAATTATTTTCTTTAGCCCTCTCATTAAATTTATAATATTTAAAAACTTCATTTCTTATAAAAATGTTGTGGCAAAGCTTTGTTCTTTTTTGAGACCTTGCTTTTAGATGGTGTGGAGTTTTCTTTTCTTCTCAGTTTGTGGCTTGGGTGTCCCTAGATCCATAGTACTTAAAAAAAATCATTGGTGTCTTTTCTTTACTAATTTTTTTCAGCCCTCAGTTGGGCCTTTGTGTCAGGGCTAGGCCCTCTATACTTCTAGAAGGATTGATGTGGACTTGTTTGGTTCTTATCTCTGTCATCTGGGGGCCTGTCATTACTTCTTTAGAGTACCAAGCTCTTTGTTTTCAAGGACCTCAGGGGCAAAGGCCAACAGGCCACAAACTTTAACTGCTGTAAGGGAAGGTTATTGAATATGATTGATTATTGCTCTCCCAGTCTAAGCTTTGAAGCCTCCTGACTCCTTTCAGGGGCCAGAGTGACATAGTTGCCGGCTCCAAATTTTTCCACTTCCCCCTGATCCACGGGCACATCTTCCTATTCCCAGGCACATGACTAGAAGGTTCCAGGTTTCTTTGGATTGCCCCTGATACACACAAAGAATGGTTCTGTATGATGGGTCCACAGAATGGACTTTTCTATTTTGACCCATTCCCTAGTGCCTTCAGTCTTCTGGTTCTTTCTTTGAAATATACTTTCTGTAGGATACTCCCACCCACTATGCACACCCCCCTACCCCCACCCCTTTCATCTGTAGAATAGTTGTAAAAGACCAAAGCTTTTCTCCCAATCATTCTACTTTTTTTTTTTTTTTTGCTTTTTGGAGGGCAGTTGGGGTTAAGTGACTTGTCCAAAGTCACACAGCTAGTTAGTGTGTCAAGTATCTGAGGCCGGATTTGAACTCAGGTCCCTCCTGACTCCAGGGCCGGTGCTCTACTCACTGCGCCACCTAGCCACCCCTCATTCTACCATCTTAACTGGAAGTCAGAACTATGGTTTCTGTAGCAGGGATGAATAACCTTTTTTCCTTCATTTCTTTTCTTGAGGACTACTGATACACAGGGGAAAATACTTTGAGGGACTTAAGTAATTGAATAGATCATGATTCACTGATTTAGTTGTTCCCTCTAATGACATGGATTGTAAATGATCTATGGTTGTTTATCCTATATGTCTCTTGATTATGCCCTCCTCCCTCAAATTGGCCAAAAGGGGATGACTCAACATGGTGGAGACCTTTGTTTATTTCTCGTGACATTATGAAGCACTTGGGCTTTCTGTCTGTAATCATTTGCCCTTGACATCTCTCTCTCTCTCGTACATATGTATGTATGTATGTATGTATGTATATTTATATATGTATATACATCGCCTGTATATACACACACACACATATATATATATATATATATATACACATTGCCATATATACATATATATATAAATTTCATTTTTCTTGTATTGAAAATAACCTATGAATGTACTATGAATATATGTTTTGTATTGCTAGAAGCAGGTTAACTGTATTTTTAATTTGTTATAACTCCACACCTTTTTGAAATCTACCCTACAAAATTTGTTTGACTTCAGTGTCAAAGCTGTGGCAATTTGTTCCTTGATGTGATTGTATTTCCAATTTCTTGTTCATGTAAGATTTCAATTAAACTAAAAAATCTATTTAAAAAACTCCCCCCCCCAAAAAAAAGGGGCAGCTAGGTGGTACAGTGAATAGAGCACTGGCCCTGGAGTCAGGCAGACCTGAGTTCAAATCCAGCTTCAGACACTTGACACACTTACTAGCTGTGTGACCTCGGGCAAGTCACTTAATCCCAATTGCTTTGCCTTCCCCCCTCCAATATATCTATATCTGTATATAGATATATGGAGATATGTGTGTATGTGTGTGTGTATATATATATATATATATATATATATGTAAATTATACAGCTCTCCTCTTCATCCTGTACAGTTCTTTACCAATATCTATTACTCCTGCTTGTCTTCAAAGTTCCTCATTGGTTGCATGTTGCACCCTATTCATAGCCGTAATATTGCTGTTTTTGTTTGTGTGAAATTCATGTTTGATTTTTTTGCCTCTGTTGTGCTCCATGTCTTGCAGTCATAAAGAAGCATCAGCAGTACATTGGAAAATATTCTAGAACTTGTAGTCATTAAAGGACATTTACTATTTCCTGAAGGCAATCCAGTCTATTTAATTCTGGACCCTGCTCATCCATTTCTACTATCAGTTCTACACAGGCATACTGATGGACACATTCTATAAATTCTCCATTCCAGTGTATATTATAGTCTGGCAATAGATACTTTTCATCCATTTGGTCTTTTCCGAGTAGATTGTAAAGCCACACTCTTTTGAAAGGTTATATGTCTCTTCTAGGTTTTGAGGAAACTTCTCAGCGTTATTCAAATCATAATGTCATTCAAGAACAAGAACATGTAGAGAATATCTCCCTGCATGAGAAATCTCCCTTCAACTTGTACTCTGTGATGGATCTCCTCCATTGTGGGGAACAGTTTAGGTGGCTATGTCTGTATCTATATCTATGTCTATTTCCTATTTAATGATTTATCTACTGTTTATGATCAGAGGGTCACTACATAGGGTTATTTCTTTTGTTATACCTTTCAAGGAATCTTGAAATAGGAAGATGAAGAATATAAGAAAGAGGAGGAGAGGAATAAGAAGTAAAACTTGAAGATGAATTTTTATTTGAGCATTTTCTTTTGAATAAATGAGATACAAAATATTTCATTCACACTCATTCAATTTTTAATGAAAATTAAGAGAACATAAAACTCTTAGGATAACAAGTAATCAATTAAATTAATACTTTAGCTCTATGTAAGGACAGTTAAGGAATAGAGCAGGAGGAGTGAAATAAGTGGAATTGGAAGTGAGGTGACCAGGAAGCTGTCGTGATATTGATGAGTACAATAAGTGTCTGATCTCTGGATAAATTCTGGTCTATTATTGATTCTTGAAAGCCTTTATCATGATACTACTGTCACCATCAGTTTGTTAAAGGATAGCGTCTTGATGGATGAAATTCTAATACTAAATAACATAAAAGGGAACTGTTTCCTATCCCTTTTCTAACTGTAACTTAAACTTAAATAACTTGGTAGAATTATTAAATGAGTTGGATTCCTGCTCGTCAGCCATGTAGCAAAGGGGAAGAAAAGTATTCTCCTCTCTTCTGAGAACATTACTTTGTTTTCTGGGAGTAAGAATAAATCTTTAGCAAACTTGTTCACTAATTATTGTCAGAGGGAAGATTAGTTCAGTTATACTAAAAATCTAAAAGCATCCTATATGTTAGGCATTTCTCAGCATTTAAATAATGAACTGGTTAATTCATTCAGTTACTTGGCAGGGTGCATTTTGCAGCTAACTTGTTATGACCAGACTATTAATATGCATATTCCTACTCAACATCTGTCAGGAACCATAATAATAAGATTCTTTTTATGGCTGAGGTGGTCAATTGGTAACACCTGCCTGTAAAATTTTCCACACTCAAATTGTTACTTCCATGCTTTGTGGTGCATGGAACTTTGCAGATTCAACTAAGTGTTTTTCTAAGTGCTCAAGCACTTTTAGATACAAGTTTGGCCTTGCCTTACAGCCCCCTCTTTAACCTATCTCTGGAAGAAAGTGGGATAGTCCTCAGTCTCAATAAAAATACAGGTCAGATCCTGAATGTTCAGAGTGGGTTATCACCTAGTTTCTGCAGTCTCATATTCAAAGCATATAAATCCTTCAGTTCACAACAAAACTCTCCACAATTGGGGCCCTCATCAGATATTTCAGCTATTAATTGAGATCTGACACTTGCCAAAAGCTCACTTGAGATATCTTCTGTTTGAGAGAATACACATTCTGGATGGATGAACAGTCCATTTCTCTAATTTTGTTAAGCTATAACCCTTTACTAAATTAGATCATTTGAAAGAAATGTACCTGGATCACACATTAGTTCTCATCATCTTAAAGTAATAGGATTCTAGATGCTTTCGCTCAATATTAGAAGGTTCATAGAAAAAAATGTTTCCATTTAATGAAGTTTTCTGTTTGTTTTGAAAAATTGCATTTAAAGGCACTGTCTCCTGTTATCCAGTGCCCCTTACAGGAAACTCCCTATGATAAATTCCTCTTTGAATTAAGTACCAGGGCAAAGTTTGTTTCTCTAAATGACCCTGTAGATGATATGATATTAGGAGTAATAGATAATATTAAATCACAGTTGTGATTTTAAAAGTATCTGACTATATCATGCTTAAACAGTGTAATAGGCATAAATGCTAAGTCACATATCAAGTGACATGATCCTACCTGAGCTAGGAAGATCATTTTGGAAGCTGTGTTGGAGCAGGGAGAGTCTTGAGACAGGGAAACCAATGAGAAGGTTATTGGAGTAGTAAAGGGGAGGTGATCAGAGCCTGGCGTAGGTTGGTAGCAGCATGGGTAGTGAGAATGGGACATATGTAAAAAATATGGAAACAGAAATGACAAGCTTATGCAACATGGTTGTCATGTTGAGTGGATGAAAATGAAGATATAAGTATGATCCTGAGGTTGTGAATTTGGGCAGCTAGAAGGAAGATGATACCCTTGATAGCAATGGAAAAGTGTGTGTGGTGGTATACCTGTAATCCAGGCTACTGGGAAGACTGAGACTAGCAGATCTCTTGAGCTTGGGAGTTGTGAGATAGAGCAGAATGCTTATCATGTTTTTGCACTAAATTTTACATTGATATAGTAAACTCCCTGGAGTGGGAGGCCACCAGGCTGCCTGAGGAAGTCTGAATAACCAGGTTGGAAATGAAGTAGACCGAAGCTCCCACGCTGATTAATAGTGAAATTGGGCTGCTGAGTGGCTGGAAGTGGAGACCAAGTCTTACTTGCAAAAACAAAAGTGACTGCAGGGGGAAAGATAATGATTCCTGTTTTGTTTATGTTGATTCTGGGAAGCATATGAGGAGTCATATTTGAAATATCTATGGACATGCTATGGGTCTGGTGCTCAAGGGATAGATTAGAGCTGAATATATCGACCTAGCAGTCATCTGCATAAAGATCATAACTGAGCTCATTAGAATGAACCAGAGTCACTGTGCAAGAGGGTATAGAAAGAGATGAGAGTGGCCGAGGCTTGTGCTCTAGCCACCTCTGGAGATGTCACATAGATGAAAAACCTGAAAAGGAGACAGGTGATGTCTGGCCTGGAGAGCAGAATACTTTGGCTAGCTATTTCAAGCATTTGAAGGACTATTACATAGAACATAAATTAAACTTATTGTCCTTGTCTCTAGCAATGGGTGAAAGTTTCTGAGTGGTAGATTTTAAATCAGAATAAGTTTTTAAAAGATTTGGTATGGTGGACAGAGTGTTGGATTTGGAGCTAGGAGACCTATGTTCAAATCCTACCTTAGATATTACCATGTTACCTTGGACAATTAGGTGGATTGTCCAAGGTAACATGGTAATATCTAAGGTAGGATTCTCAGTGTGGTTGTACAAGCCTAGGTTTTTAGGCTCTGTCATATTCTGAAATTCTCTGAGTCTCTGATAATCGTTCTCTCTAACTCCAGCCTTTCCTACCTCCTGTCCATCCATTATTACTGTTTTTTCCTAATTAGGCTATTCTTCTACTTTAAACAAAATAAAATAAAACATTTAAGAGTCTCCCATTTCCTACAGGATCAAATTCAGGCTCCTTTTCCCAGTTTAGCCACAAACTACCTTTGCAGTCGTGTCTTCCATTATTCAGGTCTCTGAACCCTCTATCCTTGCTAAATGGGGCACTGCTCTCCTACCACGTCTTGTGTTTTCCACCTCCGAAGTTTCATTCTTATCATTCACCCCCTTGAGAATGCCTTTGTGGCATTTATTCTGCCTCTTCTTCAAGGGAGAGCTTAGAATCTTCTCTTCTTCCTTCCTATAGAATCTCTATACCTTCCTTAGCCCATAGTAAGAGTCTTCTTTGAGAGGGGGGCAGAGCCAAGATGGCGGCTTAGAAGCAGCAAAGCACCACAGCTCCCACACAAACACGCTAAAAAACTCATAAAATGGGACTCTAAACAGATTTTCAAGCTCCAAAACCCTCCAAAAGACAGAAAGCACATCTGTTGCTACAGGCAGTGCAGCAGGCGGGGCTCTTTGCACTAGTCTGGGAGCCCCGGCCGTGTCAGGCCCTTGGGCATTGGGCGGGGAGCCGCGCCTATAGGAGAGCAGATCAGCTGCACTGGAGGCACAATTACCACATCTATCAGGCCAGAAGAAAAAAAGGCTAAGAGAAAGGTCAGTGGATTTTGCTAACTGGGGTGGAGAAGAGCAGGTCCGGCCAAACTGCTCCCAGGGCAAGGAAGCAGTGGGAGGCGGCTGTAGCACCAGGAACGGAGCACCAGCGGCCTCCACTGGGCTGCTTCAGAGCCCTCAGCC
>JAQQSW010003682.1:0-14635 GCA_028646575.1 Pseudocheirus occidentalis | reverse complement strand
AATGAGTCAGGGCCTTGAGGAGCCATTAATGGCTGTGGGTCCCTCCAGGCCTTGGGTTTAATTGGATATAGACCAAGGTAGGGGGACACTTTAGGACCTAGGATGCTGGGGTGGCAGAAATAGCTCACCCAGGAATTTTTCTCAAACAATTGACTCAACTATCTCCGACACTCAGGGAACATGGGGAGATCTGGGAGGCTGAACTAGAGAAAACTGGCTTCCCAATTTCACCAACAGGTCCCTTCCCAACAAGGGGACAGAATAAGGACAGCATAAGGAAGGAGTGTTCAAACAACAGAGCCTCAAACAGGCAGGGACTGGGTATGTCTGGAAACATCTTTTAGTTTCCCCTTTGATGCCCCTGACCTGACTGGTCAAGGAGAGGGTAGAACCAATTGGTTAGAACAGAGCATCCTGGAAGCAAAGGGCCACCAGTGGCTGGCTAGTGGCAGGCTCACCAAATATCAAGCCTTGCTCTTAGATACCCCTGACCTAACCCTTCAGGTGTGCCGCACACTTAACCCAGCAACCCTCCTCCCAGACAGTGCCCACTCAGATGTCCTGGTTCATGACTGTGAACCCTGCTCCCCTCCAAAAACAACACCTTGAAAACAGATCGGATATGAGCAATGAGTGAGACTGAACAGCTCCAAATGGCACTCCATCTGAGAGGCGGGGAGGATGATGGTGCCTTCCAGGGCAAGCGGAAAAGTTCGGGTGAGAAAACTTTGGAGGAGTGGGCTGAGGGGTGGGGAGAGAGAGGAGTTCTATTTGGGACATGTGGAATTTGAGATGCTTACAACAGGACCATCCAGTTCAAAATGTCCAATAGGTAGCTGGTGAGTTAGCTTGATACAGATGAAGATTAAGCAAAGGGGGTGGAAGAGGAAGGGTCAGAAAGGTCGAGGTAGAAATCAGCAGAGAAGAGTATTATGAAAACCCAAAGCAGAAGAAGTATACAAGAGGACAGAGGTGGTCAACAGCCCCACATACACAGAGGTCAAGGAGGAAGGGCCGTGTGAGTCATACTGAGCACCACCAGTAAATGAGAAATTCAAGCCACCAGCCTGGCAGCTCAGATCATTGCTTTTGTAAATATCCCGTGCCCCTCTGGGGTGGGGCCACAGGTCGATGGCATTCTTTCCGAAAGGCTAGTACCTGGTCCGGGCAAAGGGTAGGTGGGCGTTCAGCTGGAAGCGGGGTGGGGTAGGTGTGTCATTGACGTAGACCTGGGCTCACTCGAGTGAGTGCCACGCACTGTGTTTCAAAAACTTCCCTAGCCCCTTCCCACCAGGATGAGAACGTCCTAAGGAATCTCAAACACTGAGGACTCCGGGAACCGAGCCAGGAACTGACCCTAGCTTGGAGGCTGCGGCCGACGCCAAGGCAACGCCTCCAGCGCCCTCCAATGAGCGGCGGGGGCTGGCTCCTCATTGGATTGCTCTGTCTCCGCCCCATTGGTGACCTGGACTGGCAGGGGTAGCCATAAAGTACAATTGCGGAGTTGTAGGCTGTGCCTCAGAGTCAGTCTGTCGGTGTGACTGTTCATAGTGTCGCCAGGGCTCCCTCCTCCGTCCTCTCTGTCTCCCGCCAGAAGGCGAGCACCCACGCAACAGAGAATGCAGAGGTCCGAGAGCCCCGGGAAAGGCTTCCGGACCCCCTTCCTGCACTTCGCCACCCAAGCCATCCACGAGGGTCAGGAGCCCGAGCAGTGGTCCAGTCGGGCCGTGGTGCCGCCCATCTCGCTGTCCACCACCTTCAAGCAGAAGGCGCCCGGCCAGCACTCGGTGAGCTCGCCCACCCTACTCAGGTGGGCTCTTCCAGGAAGGGGGGATGGACCGGGAGAAAGAAGGGGAAGGGAGGCGGAAAGACGCTTCTCAAAGCTCCAGGCAGCCTGCGGACTCCCGAGCTCTGCCTGCCGGGGAGGGCATGTCCCACGTGGTAGGAAAGCTGGAGTTTCTGAGCAAGGCTCCCAGCCCATTGCATCAGGGTGAGTCGTGGCCAGCGAGATTTGCCTCAACCCGAATTCCGACCTTAGGAGTCATCTAGGCCAACTTTGTTCAGTTTTACAGACTATAATATCGGCCCGCGCGGAAAGGTTAAGAGACTCACTTAAATCATTCTGGCAGTTAGTTTAAAAGCACGTATTATTAAGCGTTTACTACCATGCTCTTACTACCAGGCACCATGAGGAGCGCTGGGGATACAAAGGGGGCGAAAGCGGGTTCCCTTTACTGAAGCGGCTCACGTTCTAACGGGGAAAAATGGACAAAGGCAGAATTTGAACCCATATCCCCCGACTTCAAATTCAGGGCTCTTCATCTAGTCCTTCTTAATTGACAAAAGAGGAAACTGAGTGAGAGGAAGAGGGGGAGAAAGGAAGAGAAGGTAAAGAGGGACAGAGAGAAAGGAACTTGGGGGGAGAGGGACAAGGGGAGGGATGGGAAGGAGAGGGGAGAAAAGAGAGAGATAAAGGCAAAGGGACTTGCCCGAAGCCGTTGAGAAAGTTGGTGGCGTCGTAGGATTGGAACCCAGGCCTCTGGGCTCCCAGTTCCAAGGCTCTGCCACAGGAACCCTAACCTCGGCTGCCTCAGCTGACCAATGTACCTTTCACTATCTGCTACCCTTAGACAAGAATTCACGTTTTGGTAAAATTTCAGTGCAAAGCCAAGTCAAGGCATTCTTGAACTGCCTCACTGCAGGGTAATGGGTTGTACTTGCACAATGTACACATAATGTAAGTCAATAATATTTTACCTGAGAACAGTCTGTTCTGTGTAACTAGTAACTAGAATGGCTGGCTTGGGATAAATTTTTCACAGACTGTGGTGGTGGTACTGGTTGTAAAGCAGCAAGTGAGAGCAGTCTCCCTTCTCCTTAAGCAGCTTCTTTCCTTCTGGCCAGCCTTTCCCTGAAATTGTGTGGTCATGGGAAGAGTGTGTGTGTGTGTGTGTGTGTGTGTGTGTGTGTGTGTGTGTGTGTGTGTGTGTGTGTGTGAGAGAGAGAGAGAGAGAGAGAGAGAGAGAGAGAGAGAGAGAGAGAGAGAGAGAGAGAGAGTTTAAAGTTCCTAGGAAACAAAAGAAAAGAGGTTGGATTTGTTAATCCAACCTGTTAAGGAGCCTGTTAAGACCAAGCCCAGGAAGCCTCTTTGCTTTTGGTGCAAAGCCGGGGAGAGCTCCTGGATTGACTTCCTCAGTGTCCTCCAGAAGAGCTTTTGAAAAGTTTGTTGCTTTCTTTTATTATGGAAAATATTGACTTGGCTCTTTCCTAGCTCTTAACTGTCACCCTTTGGAAGAGAGGAGCCACACCCCCTAGAACCAAGTGTTAAAAGGTCACCAGTCTGGTGGGATTTTCTTCATTAAATATTCATAGAAAAGCAAATTTTGTCAATGGTTTACTGTTTGTGGGGAAAATTCCTTACCTGAGGCATGCCTGCTGGTGGTTTTTACATAATCTCCTTTAACTCTTGTGTCCCTTCCTGCTTTCCTGTAACAAAATAAAAGGAGGGGTGTAAAGTCCACCAAAACCACAACCTCAAAAAAGTCTTAATGAATAAGCGGTTATCTGTTCAGTCAAGAACATTTAGTAAGTGCTCTCAAAGCAGGCACAGGTGTAACCAACACTGTAGAAACAGCCTATCCCCAGGATAAATGGAACTATTCAGTAGCAGGAAGGCACTGAGGTATATTGGGAAAGGCATCTTGTACAAGGTGGGTGTTAGCTGGAACTTGAAGGAAGCCTGGAAAGCCAGGCAGAGATGAGCAGGGAGAACATTCCAGGCAGGGGAGGGACATGGCCAGTGAAAATACTTATATTTAGCAGTTGGAGTGCCTTGTTTCAGGAAGATAGAAGCCAACATCACTGGATCCCAGCATAATGTAAGGTATAAAGTATAAGGGCTATGAAGACTGTGCTAATAAGCACCATATGTTTACAGGGCAGCTAGGTGTTTCAGAGGATAGAGGGCTGGCCTGGAGCCAGGAGGACCTGGGTTCAAATTGGACCTCAGACACTTAATAGATGCGTGACCCTGTCACTTCACCCTATTTGCCCCAGTTCCTCATCTCTAAAATGAGTTGGAGAAGGAAATGGCAGACCACTCTAGCATCTCTGCCAAGAAAACCTTAAACGGGAGTCATAGTTGGACAAGACTCAACAAGAATGGATCCAGAACTGGAAAGGGAGTTGAGATACAGGCACTGAGGTGCAAGATGAGCACATGGTGTGGATTAAAGAGAAGAGAGGCTGAGGCTGCCTAGATGTAGTGGGTCTTCAGAGAGCCTCCTCAATCAGGATGGTGGTGGGAGGGGACAGAAAAAGTTCTGGAGTGTTCCATTCCATAGTTCCAGAGTGCCACTGGCCTCTTCCCCTGCCTCTGCAAAGAAGGGGGAAATGACTTTTTCCTTTCTTTTCTTCAGGGCTAAGCTTGGCTATGACAGTTTCACAGCTATGAATTTCCTTCCTTTTCCTTTCACTTTCAGTCTCATCATCATCATCATGATGTATCTATCATTGTCTTGGTTCTGCTTCTTTTACTCTTTCCCTTTATCCAGCTCTTCCCATGCTTCTCTCTTCATCCTTTCTTTCAGCATAGTGATCTTTCCTTATGTTCATGAGCTATGGCTTGTTGAGCCAGCCCCATTGGGGGGGCAATTGCTTGGTCTGCCACAAAAAAAGTGCTCCTGTGAATTTATTGGTATATATGGGGACTTTTGATCAGGGAGTTCCTTGGAGGTGTGGTTCCTCTACCTTTTTCACTTTTGCAAGTGGCACATTTTATTCAGGAGAAAAGGGAACAGAGAATGTCTTAGCACTAGGCCCTTAAACTTGCCCTTTCCACTACAGAGCTAAATATCTGCAAATGCAGGGTTCAGCTCAGGTCTTCCTGGCTCCTAGGTCAGCTCTTCACTAGGTCAGCTGCCTCTTCTTTTGTACAGTTGGCACTTGATATTGGGTGTGGAACTTGAATTCATGACCTGACTATCCACTTGTAAGGCCAAAACAGTGGTAAGGGAGCAGAAATTTGTTTGTTCCACATAAAATATGGATGTGTGATTATTTCAAATGACTTTATTACTGTGTTGAAATGGCAACTGAAAGTGGCTTATTTGTTTCCCAAACTGAATGAGTTTGAGATTCTGGTGCTTTTTTTTTTTTTAAATACTTAGAGCTTCCCTGGTGTTGGTGGTTCAGGGATTCTCTTCATCTACATGGCAAAAAATTGTCTATACCTCCTACCCTCTTGAGGAAAACACTTCTTAAGCCTTCAGTCCTGGAGAAATGGGAGTTATTAGCATTAAATGCTTCTTTCTTTGATGACCAAATGAGATGACACGTGGAAAGCACTTCGCAAAACTTTGAGCACTCTATTCTTGCTAGCTGGTATCATGAATGTCCCAATTGTTATTTAGCAGTCCTCACATTAGGAATTAGGCCTCATGGATACAGGATCACAGATGTGGAAGCAGAAGGGACCCAAGACATCTAGCTCACCCTCACTAATTTTGAGATGAAGAAACTGAGTCTCTTGGAGCTACAGTGATTTTCCCAGGGATACAAAGGGAACAAATGATGAAGGTGGGATTCTGAGCCAGTTCAAAGGCAGAACTCTCTTACTGTCTTTCTAGAAGCTTCAGTGATTAAAAGAGAATCATCACTGGGTCCACAAATCCCTTCTGAGCTCCTAAGGCTGCAACTGTCCAGGCACCAGACAGAGTCCTTTTTGGGGTCCACACTCAGGTTGATAATCAATTTAAGGCAGAAAAATGAAGCTTTATTAAATGTGTGCTATGTGCAAACTAGATATGAAATGGTTTCTGCCTGCAGGGGGAGCATATTCTGCCCTTGAACCAGGTCATTCTGACTTCATAGTTAGCTCTCATCTACCACTCCTGGGCCCCTCTTCAGTTACTTAGAGATAATACAGATATGAAAGTGTCTATTTCCTTCTGACACAATGTTTTGAGAAAAAAGTATCTTGATAAATGTATAAGCATTTGCTATATTGTATCGTTACTACACAGTATTGTATCATTTCTGTGCTAGCTTCATTGTATCATTACCATGTAGTATTTCATCACTTTCACTTCTTTAGGGAAAAGTGGCCAACAATGCCAATAGCTCCGCCTTTCTCCTTTCCCTTCTTGGACAACCACTGGTTTGAATAAGTCAAGTCAAAGCCACTGCAGTGGTATCTTATGAGTCCCTCCTTCATTAGCAAATTGGCTCTGATCTTTGCTCTAATTAGACAAGAGGCAGAAAGTGTAAAGAAAACACTTCTCATGTGGCTCCCATGTCAGAAGCAGTTTGCTTTCTGCTACAGTGTGGTCAGTTTCAAAGGCTTGGGGAGAGAAACCGAGAAGACAGACAGAGACAGAGAGACAGACACAGAGCTCATCCTTAGCTTCCATAGGCTTTGGAAGCCTAGGGGTGTCTCTTTGCCCTGCTGAGATGTGGAATAAAACCACTTAACACTCAGCATAATTTGTGATACTGCTAATCTCTTTTAAGATTACACACACACACCCACACATTTTATATATTCTCGACATAATTTTATTTGCCCTTTTTTAAAGCAGCCTTAACAGTTAATATTGGATTAAGATTGTAGAATGTTAGATAACCAAGGTCATTTGTTCAGCTCTTCATACGGTAAATCTTTGAAATGACTCAAGTTGTGCCAAGAACCCGGGTCTCCTGACTTCTGGGTCTACTTTTTTCCCCTTCATGATGCTACCTTGCATTTATATCTCTTCCTTCTCCTTGTTAAAAGTTGAAAACGGGACTCTAGCCTCTACTATAGAAAGATGCAACATTCACAGGTCCTTCTGTATCACTCACTTAAGCAGGTAAAAGCCCCTCCTATGTTGAAGGCACCGGGATACAAACAGTAAAATGTAACATTTTCTGTCCTCAGGGAGCTTACCTTGCATCAGGGAAGGCATCATATCTACTTGTTAATAGATACAAAATACAGAGAGAGTAAATACAAGGACATTTTTTTAAGGGGAAAGATCTTGCTGCCCAACCTTCTCGAAAGCTGTGTGATTTGGAAGTAACAGAAGCTTCATCCCAGCAGCTCTCAACCTGTGGGTTGCAATCCCTTTGGGGGGTCAAATGACCCTTTTACAGGAGTTGCCTAAGACCATCAGGAAATACATATTTCCAATGGTCTTAGGAACCGAGACACTGCTCCTCTATCCATCTCCAGGAGGATCCGCCCACATGCAGATAGGCCTACATAGGAGTATTAAAAGGTTGCGGCTTTAGGAAGGTTGAGAACCATTGCTTTAAACTTTGCTTTGCAGACATAGCGTAACACATTCCCTGATCCTCTCACAGTCTCAGCCTTATACTTTGCTTCCTTCCTGTGGATCCTGCCACACTAACCTTCTTGCTATTTCTAGAACATGACACTTTCTTCTTTTTACAGACACTTATAGTCAAGAAAGATAAATTTCCACATTAGCCATGTACCTCCTAAAATACATATGTCCCATCCTGCACTTTGGATCTATCACCTCTCTGTCAAGAAGTTAGGGTGGCAGGGTGGCTAGGTGGCGCAGTGAATAGAGCACCAGCCCTGGAGTCAGGAGGACCTGAGTTCAAATCTGGCCTCAGACACTTAACACAAAAAGTAGCCGTGTGACCTTGGGCAAGTCACTTAACCCCCAACTGCCCTCCAAAAAGCAAAAAAAAAAAAAGAAGAAGAAGTTAGGGTGGCAAGTATGACTATGAGTCCTCTGGAATAGGGTTATTCATTATACTGTTGAGAGTTCCTGTGTATTTCAATGTTTTTTGTCTTGATGGGTATTGTCATTAAACACATTATTCTCCCCTGGTTCTGCCCACTTCATTCTGCATCTACTCATACAAGTCTTTACAGACTTTGCTGAAACTATCCCCTTCATGATTTCTAAGAGCAGAATAATATTCCATCACATTTTTATATCATAGCTTGTTCAACAATCCACCAACTGATGGGCATCCCCTCAGTTTTCAGTTCTTTGGCACCGCAAAAAGAACTGCTCTTACTATTTTTGTCCATTCTTTGAGTTTATTTTGCTTTGTAGATTTTGACTGATTGCATAAGTTGCATTGCAAATCTTAAAATATTGTACAATCCTCAGCTCCTAACCTCCCTTAGAGGTTTCCTCAAAGCTCCATCCAAGTGCCACCTTCTACATGAGGCCTCTCCCCATTCCTCCACCTGCTATTGCCTTCCCCTGAATATTTATCATATTTATTTTGTAAAATGTACATGAAGTCTCCACTGATACAAGATACATCCTTTGAGGGCCTGGTTCACTTTTGTCTCTTGGTCCCCAGCTTCTAGCACAGTACCTGGAACATAATAACACTTAAACCCTTGTTGATTGGTTGATTGGTCAAGCTATTGCTATTCCATTCTTCACGTGGACCTATTTTCCTTGGTGCTGCCTTCTTTTGGAGGGTGTGGTATTAGATAGGAATGAGTTTGGAAGGATGATTAGGAGATGAGCTGAGTGTGCTTATCTTGGGCCAGAGGGCAAATGAAGTCTGTGCACAGGACTGGGTGAGACTTGGTGTGCTTGGCCATTAGCTAACTGGCCTCCATTTGTCTCCTGCTCGGCCAAAATGAGCTGAAGCCCACTTGATCAGGTTGCCTTTAGGTTAACAACAAAAGTGTCTAATGAATGAAAAAGCTTTAATGCACATGTGCTGAGAGCACTGTGCTCCACATTGTGGGGGTGGGGGGAGGATGGGATATAAATATACAATCAGAGATGATTACTGCCCTCAAGGACCCTTCATACTGTTGGGAGAGATAGTATGTATAAGGGACTTGTGACCAGAGAAGGTTACTGTGCTTTGGAGATTCACCAGGATGGTGAGTGGAGCCATAGGGGAATAGACTGTGCAGCCTTTCCAGTTTCTGTGGCATTAGTGATTTGATTAATCAACCAACTGAGGGAAGAAGGCAAAGAGCCAAGTGCACCATGGCTGGGCCCATCTAGATACAGAGGGTCAGGTGAGTCCATCAGTGGGCCGTAGGGGTTGGGGGAGAATGGTGCCTCCAACGCATAGCCACTGGTACCAAGGATGAAGTGAGAGTGGGAGTGACTGGGAAGAAGATACCCATTGTTGTTTCCAGGTTATTCTTCTACTTGGCTCTTGGGGTCTCCTGGGAACTTGACTTATTGCTTGAGGAAACATCATAGCAACATCAGTTACATTAAGCTCTTCTCCCATTTAGCCTAGTGAGTGACCTTCTGTCCAATGGCATCCCTTAAAGACCCAGACCCCCACGAGGCTAATTGAGATGACATGTCTGAGATAATTGGCACTGTCTCCAACTGTCTACAGAAGAATGCAAGGAATCTATCTCAATGAAATAAAATAAAATTTTATCTCTATTGTTCTTTAGGGTTATGAATACAGCCGCTCTGGAAATCCCACAAGGAATTGCTTGGAGAAGGCAGTGGCAGCTCTGGATGGTGCTAAATACTGTGAGCAATTTATGCTTTCAGAATGTTCTCCAATAACTGTGTTGGAATCTGAGGTTGATCTGTAGATGTGGAAAGCGCCGCTGAGCATTTGAGCAGAAGGCCCTTAGTAGTTTTCTAGTCAGGAAGTTGTTAGTCCGGGATCTGTGAACTTTTTTTGTGCATGTTGATAAACATATTTCAATGAAATTGAAGTTTCATTTTATGCCTTTAAAAATTACTGAGAAAGGATTTCTATGTAGACTCCCTGAGATTGCCATGTGGCTCTCACAAAAATGGCTAAGAGCTACTGGTCTAAACCAGCCCCTTCCTTTTAAAGAGGAGAAAGCGGGCTCAGAGAGGGGCTGTAACTGATTTGCGGGCAGAGAAGCCATTAGTACATTTTAAGTTAGAATTGGATCTTTCACAATATTAGACTTATCTTTGGAAAAGTTGGAAAGAAAGACATAAAACATCATGCAAATTTTGCAAAAAGGTCATGCCTGTTTTTGAAATTGACAATGGATGGAAAGTCCTTATGGGAGAATGCAAAGAATTCCAGGCAGCTTCCAACAGATACACCCAGGCATGTGACTGGAAAGTCCTAAAGTAAACCTTAAAGGTTAGGGGTCATCACCCTCAGCATTTTAACTTTCTGGGAAGCAGATTAGTCATTTCCCATTTTATCTTTTTTTTTTTTTTTTTTTTGCTTTTTGGAGGGCAGTTGGGGTTAAGTGACTTGCCCAAGGTCACACGGCTAGTTTTTGTGTTAAGTGTCTGAGGTTGGATTTTAACTCAGGTACTCCTGACTCCAGGGCCTGCACTCTATTCACTGCGCCACCTAGCCGCCCCCCAGTTTATCATTTTTGAAAAAAGAATAGGGGAAGCTAGGTGGCACAGTGAATAGAGCACCTACCTTGGGGTCAGGAGGGCCTTAGTTCAAATCCGACTTCAGACATTTAACACACACACACACACACACACACACACACACACACAAAACCTAGACGTGTGACCTTGGGCAAGTCACTTAACTCCAATTGCCCTACCTTCCCCCTCAAAAAAAAAAAAAAGAAAAAAAGGAGATGGCAAATTAAGTTGGAAAAAAAAGTGACTAAGATAGAACATTGTTATATCCTCCTCATTCATTAAATCAATTTCTCAGTCATCCCTTTGATCAGATGGCATAGTAGATACAGTGCTGAACTTTAAGTCAGGGGAGACCTGAGTTCAAATCCTACCTCAGACCTCTCCCCCCACTAGCCATGTAACTTTGGCCAAGTCACTTCATGTCTCTGATTCTCATAGCATTTAATCTCAGAGGGAACATTAGAATTCGGTGATGATTTGACCCTGGCAGCTCAGGAAGGGTGGGTTTCCTGGCCCATAGGGTTGGCATGTTGTATAGGGGAAAGATTTGAACCCTGACTCTGCTCTTTATTACTTGTGTGACCTTAGCCAAGTTTCTTAAAATCTCTGTCCCCTAGCTCCCTCTTTTGTAAAGTGAGTGCTAGAGGCTAGAGACTGCGACCCTTCCAGGCCTCAGTCTGTTATGGTGGCTCCAGTGCTAAGAGCCATTGATATTTTGTTTGTCTGCTCTGACTTGGATTCCATTTTAGGTCTGGCCTTCGCTTCAGGCTTAGCAGCCACCGTGAACATCACACATCTAGTAAAGGCTGGGGACCATATCATTTGTTCGGATGATGTGTATGGAGGTAAGAAGCATGCCTGTGGCTTTTGGAATTACTGTTTGTGCTTTGGATTTCTTTGCTGAAAAAATCCCAAAAGGTGCTGAAATCTATTCATGTTCGGAAGGTTGTTGTCCTTTGGAATATTGGGATATCTTTGGAGCAGTGTTTGCCATGCCACCTCAGGCACAGCAGAAGCAGTGGTATTTTGGACCCTTCTTCTTTCTGATACCAGGCACTTAGCCTGATTGGGTTTCAGACAGGTCTCTGAGACTATAAAGCCAAGCTGCACTGACAGAGGAAGTTCCCTATGCCATTAATCCCAGGTCCAGGCCTCCCATTCTGTCAGCCCCATAACAATGATGGTCTTTTCAAACTAGTGTTTAAGGTGAGTGATACTAGACCGATTCACCTAGAATGAACTCTGCCCTGGAAAGGACAGTGTCTGTCAGCTCCCTCGCTGTCTTGTGGGATTGGTATTGTGGTAGTGACAAGGATGATGAAGGTGATGGTAATGGTGACATTCCAGAGTCTTTTCTGGTTTTCCTCTGTAACACAGCCAATTATGGGCATTCAGGTACGTCCATTTGTGGAAGCATAGGGAAGGGAAACAGATTTTGCCAAAGTAGCAATGTGCTGAATGAATATCCTTCCCTTCAACGATTAGTTGTATGATTTTTAAGAATAGTGGCATTATCAACTTGCCTATGCAAATTACCCTGTATGTCAGTTTCTTCCCCTATAAAATGGGGGTGGGGCTTGAGGTCCCAGCTCGCCAGGTCTCAAGATCTACAATCCTCAGAGCCAAATGCACAAAATAGAGAAAGAAACATGAAGATTTCACCTTTGGCCAGTAGGATTTTAAGCAGTAGAACACATTATCAATTATTGTTGATGATTTTTCTGGATTTCTCATTCTGTACATATTCTGTTATTTTTAGAGTGAGACTTATACAGTGAAAAACATTGAGAAGGATTCTGAGAAAATGACTTTTTTGGGAGATGAGCGTACTTTTGGCATGTGCAAAATTGAATACTCAGCAATTTGTTTACAATCCAAATTTTTCTGAGTTGGAGGATTTGGAGTCTTTGAAAGGGAACTTTGGAAAAATGTCTTGGTTATGATCAGTTGCATTTTGCTGCTGCCTTAGTGAGGCCACTCAGTTGCCTGAGATCAAGCCAGTCTCGTTGTAAACAAGAGCTTGTATTATTTATGAGCTGAGACACTCTGAGGAAGAAGGCAGGCTCATTGAGAAGGAGCCAAAGGGAAAAGGACCCAGATTTTTCTCTTCCTGTTACTTAAGTATATATTTGGACTCTGATGATAATTTTTAAACTTCCCTGAGATGTGAATTGTAGTTATTTTCAATTCAGGAAACATGAAGAAATTATTCCAGTCTGTGACCAGCTGGATCAGGGACCACCCTACAGAAGTTCTCTAGGGGTGGAAGTCAGCCTCTCCCCCACCCAACTGTTCATTACTTTTAGCTTTTAAATTTTAGAATGTCTTTCTGCCCACCCCCATCCCCAGCTTGGCAAGGTTTAAGTAACAACCTTTGAAATGAACAAAACCTGCAATTTTTACATTTTTGTGAACAAGTGTAGACAGCTTCCATGAATCTTGTAGGGCTGGGTAGGAGGGGCAGATAGAGTCCTGGGCTGGAGATGCTTGAACTCAGTGTTTTCCATGTTCAGCTGGATCTTTTTCTGCTGCAGGGACAAACAGGTACTTCCGGTGTGTGGCCTCTGAGATGGATTTAAAGGTTTCTTATATTGACTGTTCCAAACTGGAGGAGCTCAGTGCTGCAATCACACCACAAACCAAGGTACTGCCCGGGACTCTGTGGCATCTCTCTTGCTCCAGCTTTCTCTCTCTGTCTCTTTGTATCTCAGTCTCTCCTCATTGTGAAATGTAATCATTTAGAGGCTTTGATTTCAATCAAGAGAACAATTGCCAATGATAACTATAATATTTTTTTTAATTGATCTAAGAGCATCTCTTTCTATAGAAGAACTTTTTTCCTTTTGAAATTTGACTGTGTCTTAGCTTCTAGCATGGGCAACTCAGCAGACTCCCTCAACCACTTTTTTGCAAAATAAAGAAAAATGTCTCAAGTACCAGAATTTTAAAGTGGTAGGTCTTCTAGGACAAGTCTGGGAAGGTGAAGGGGGTGGGCAGATGGTCAGAACTAGCTGTGGGCCAGTCAGGTTTGCTTCAGGCAGGATTCCTGCTTGAGAACAAGGCATTTTGTGCAACTTAGTGTGAAGTTCCTTCAGGGGTGTGGGTTCATCTGCCCCTTTTGACTCTGGAACAGCCTGCCTGGCAGCCAATAAAGCCACCTCCCAAAGAGAAATAGGAAATCTCTGTGACAAATACACACTATCTAGCAAAACCAGCTCTCACATGGCCATATCTAAAAATGCATGTTTCATTCTGCCTTCTATCTGGAGGTGTGGAGCAGGAATCACATCAGGCCTGTGGGATCCTGGTTGGTCATTGTCCTGCTCAAAATGCTTCAGTTATTAATAGTGGATCTTTAAAATCTCTTATTATAGGATCGATTGTTCTCCTCATTCTACCCTCTTCATTGTGTAACAGTTCAGACAAATCTTCTTCTCATTCTCCTCCCCACCTTCTCTTTTCTTCCTCTTCTTTCTCCTCTCCCCCTCACCTCTGGTCTTTTCTTCTCTTCTTTTTCTTACCTTCTCTTCCCTCCCATTCCTTCCCCTCCTCTCTTTTTCTCTCTTTCCCCTCTGCTTCCTTCCCCGCTCTCCTTTTTTCTGCCCCTCCCCCTTTCTCTCACCTCCCCCTGCGTCAGTTTTCCTGATATCTCCCCACCCCTATGACAGGGGACAGAAGGAGGGAGGAAGGCTCCCCTTGTTAGTGCCAGACTTCGTATGGACACCTGATCACACTTACCTCTATTGCAACTTAGAACTCCTGAATCAAGCACTCCACCAGACTCAGCCTCCCTCAGTGGCAGCCATTACAAGCTTACACTACCATGCCTGGCACCCTTAGTCATTTTTTCTAGAACAATTCCATTGTATACATATACCATAATTTGTTCATCTGTTCCCAATTAATGAGCATCCCATTAGAACTGCAAAAAAAAAAAAAAGAGCTGCTATAAATATTTTTGTAAGTGTGGGTCCTTTTCTTTCTTTGATCTTATCAGGGTAAAGGCCTAATAGGGGTATTTCTGGGTCAAAGGAGGTACACAGTTTAGTGACTTTTGGGGTGTATTTCTAATTTCTTTCCAGAATGGCTGACAATCCACAGCTCCACCAACACTGCAGTAATGTTGCTGCCTTCCCACAGCACCTCCAATAATTGTCCTTTACCTTTTCTGTCCTCTTTGACCATCTTGTGGTTATGAGGTTATCAGTTCCCATTTGTTCTTCTACATTAGTGACCTGGAGCATTTTTCCCCTATAAAGTCACTGATAGTTTTTTAGAACTGCCTCTTCATATCATTTGTC
>JAQQSW010003681.1:0-14635 GCA_028646575.1 Pseudocheirus occidentalis | reverse complement strand
ATATAATATTGTGAACTGTTGAAACTGTGAACATTGTACTGAATAAAGATTTGTAATGGAATAAACAGAGTGTTCACTAATACTGTGTAATCTGAATCTTAAAAACTCCTCACAGTAGCATTCTCTCAGAAATCTACTGCTGATTAGCTTTACATAGCCATATGGAGGTGGCTGCAGGGCCACCACTTCAGCCACTCCTAGCTCTGGAGCAGTTGGCCAGACCTTCTCCCCGAAGTTTAGCTGAATTCCACTTACCTTTTCCCTTGGCTCTTATGGGTTGGTAATTCTGGAAACAGCCACAGCTGCAGGTGATCCACTCTCCTGAAAGTTTCAGCTGGGGCTTCTCCTGAATGGCCTGGGACTAAAGCTTCAGGCTAATACCATGTTGGTCTGGGCTCCCAGTGTGCTGTGATGAACCCTTTCCATCCATCTTCCAGGCTGCCTTCAGTGGGAGCCTTGTTTCTTTGTTATTTTATGAGTTCTGGAGCTCTAAAATTTGTTTAGAGTCATATTTTATAGGCATTTGAGGTGGTTATGGGGGGGAGCTGTGGAGTTTTCCTTCTTCTACACCACAATCTTGATTCTGCCCCCTGTAATAGATATTTTCATTAATTTCTGATCAAAAGGCCAGAATTGAGTAGGAATTTTGAAATAAAAACCCAAGAATCAAAAGAAATCTCGATGGTAAATTTAATTCAGCAATTGCAAGGAACTGTGTGATGATGTAGCACTTACCTTCTAATAAAAAGAAAATAAACAAATGTTGTTCAGAACCTCAGAGACTTCAATGGTACTGATGTAATTAACTTAGAAAAATGGAAGTCCTAATGCATATTGGTTCTGTTCTGAAGGTCAAAGAAATGCATTAGTGTAAAATGGAGGAATAAGGGGTTGTAAGAAGAGCATATAAACTTAGAAGAAGGCATGGGGAGAATGGGAATCTAACTTCATTCTTATCTAAAATGGTCAAAAAGAGTAACACAAGCACACACAATTTGTTGTTGAAATACATCAAACTCAACAGAGAAATGAAACTGTATAGAGAAGTGGGGGTAGAGATAGAATAATAGTGGGGTGAGAAGAGTCACAAGCAAAATAACCTTTTTTCTTTTACATTAAAGAGGGATTGAAGAGTTGAAGATGAGGGGGGGAAAAACAACAATGAATCTAGAATCTATGATGGTACCTTAGATCACCTCTTGGACAACTGGAAAATGACTGAACAAATTGTAGCATATGAATGGAATATTATTGTGACACAAGAAAAAATAAACAATTCCAAAGAATCCTGGGTAATATGAACAGATACAGAGTGAATTGAGCAGAATCAATTTATACAAGGATGGGAACAAAGATGGCAAGGACAGCAAAGAAAAAATACCTTTGAAAGATATAAGAACTCTGATCAATTCAATGACCAATTCTGTCTCCAGAAGACCAATGGCACCTAACAGCGGTAATGGACTAGGTGTGAAAAATACATGTTTGCTTATGGCCAGTCTGTGGATTTATTTTGCTTGGATGTGTTTATTTATTACAAGGATTGTTTTCCTTCCATTTTTAATTGTGGAGTTGGGGTGATGCAAGGGGAATTAAAAATAGCAATAAAAAAGAACCATTGTAACATTATTTTAAAATGCACAGAGGACATAAGGGTGTATAGACAAGCAGGATAGTGTGGAAAATAATGTGTACAATTTATCAAATACCTTTTTTCAAAGCAAGCAACATGAAATAAGATTCATGATTTCATGCAGAATTGTTTTTTCATGTTTTGCTGTGCACATAAAAATGCTTTTTTGGCATTTAAGTTCAAAATAATTTTTAATAAAAGAAATGAAGTGCATGACGTACAAAAAAAATAATAGAAAATGTCACAAAGATAGGATTAGAGCTTAGGAGAAAGGGGAGTGAGGAGATCACTGACCAAGATATGTTTCTTGACCCCTTTATCAACTCCCCAATAGCTGCCATTAAGCTGAAGTTAAATATTTCACAGGTAACAACTTTAATCTCAGGTGTCTAAGTCCTGCTTGAGCCCCAAACCAAGCTCTAGCACAAGATTCCTGTCCTCTCCCTACTCCCCCGGGCTCTCTGGGAATCTCCACATTTGGTATCAGAGGTACCAGAATGTAAAAAGAAAAAAAACATATTTTCTAAGGGCCCAGGCCACTGCAGAGGAGGAACTCTTGCCCAGTCTTGGCCCCAGAGATTTCACAATTGTAGTTCCTCAGTAGTTCTGCCCCTCCTCCTCTCCCCTTAGAGTTCTGCCTTTCTGCTCCCTCTACTTACCCCTCTTCCCCCATAAGTACTCTCTTTCTGTATTCCCTTAGTTCTTCTTCCTTCTCAGAGACTCAGAAGTAGCAAGGGAAGATTCAGGGTCCTATCCCTCCCACTTCTTCCCTGGATTATCCTTATCCCCTAAGTACCTGAAGAGGTCCAGGATGGCCAGAGAAGCCTCACTACTACTATTCCTGCTGTCACTGGGAATCACAGGTGAGGAAGAAAGGCATGGAAGAAGAAGAGGGAATGAGAAGAGAAGGGAGTGAGTGGGATCAGGGGACTGTGAAGACAGGTCAGGGACAGGTCTGGGGAGCCTGGAATACACCTTTGGAGCATGGTCTGGGGGAAGGACGCTCTCTGAGGAGCCTAGGTTCCCTCTTACCCTTGTATCCTTCAGTCAGGACAGGGAAAGGGTCTTGGGCTGTCACCCAAACTCCTGCTGACCTGAAGCTGTGCTTTGCAGGCTCCCAGGAAATAGAAAGCTCGTATGAGGAGTATATGAGAGAGGAGGGACAGACATTGAATGTAAGCTGCTCGTATCTGCTCAGGAAGTATAAGAAGCCTTGGAAAGTCTGGTGTAAAATACAGGAGAATAGAGAGGATTGTAACAAATTAGTGGTCATAAAAGAACACTGGTTTTTCACTAAAGAAGGTAAGTTCTCCCTTCATTTCCTTGATGAGCCCAAGTCTGGCCACATCATCATCAAAATGTCAGGACTCAGGAAAAAGGACTCAGGACATTACTGGTGTATGATCATCGAGAAAGACATTGTCACTGTCCTCAAAAAAATTCACCTGGTAGTATCTACAGGTAAGACCATTTCAACTCAATGCAAATGAATTCAGAAAAATTTTATTCATCACTTTCTAAAAGCAAGGTCCTTTGATGGGAGAATCAAGCCTTGGGATTCCCAGGTAGGATAGCTGTCTAGTCCTTTATTCTGCTCTCCTTTAGCCTATTTCCCTCAACTTTCCCCTGCTATCTACACCAAGACTAGAAAGAATTAGGCTACCTGTCCTTGACGTGAGTCACCTCCTCGTTTCTCTGAAAAATAAAATCTCTGTGGGGCTCATTGAGGTCTAGGGACACACACACACACACACACACACACACACATAAGTTGCATTCATGCAATAGAAAATATGGCTTAGCTCTTGCATTTGTTAGCTTAAAGTAAGAAAAATTAATTTTTAAAAAACAAAAGGGTAAATAAACTTTTTAAGAAGCAAGGATGAATTTCTCCCAAATCTCAGAGAAGCTTTAGGTTCCAAGGAGAATGTACTTGCCCCATTAGAAGGGAGAGTGAGAACATAGAAAGGGAAACAAAGCTGACTGTGATCAGTCTCTAACCTGAATGGAGTCTATCCATGGAGTATCTGCCCCATGCAGTCTATGTGTGCTTCACCCACATTTTCTTGGCTGTGGAATTTTTATCACTGACAATTTTCCATCCATTCCACATAATAGCAGCTCCTTCATGGTGTCAGTTTTAACAGCTCTAGGTCCAAAAATGATAAACTACTGCATCAAGGTTATTTCTTGCACCAGCCCCAAGATCTGGGCGAAACTCTTTAGGCTGAAGAAGAGGAAGCTAGCAAATTTTTGCTCAGAACTCTCTCTCTCTCTCTCTCTCTCTCTCTCTCTCTCTCTCACATACACACACACACACACAAATTTGCTTCATTCTACCCTCTGGACCCTCTCTCTTTGAAGCAGTGGGGGCACAGCTGGAACTGGAGGAGATACCACTTGTCTTCATGACATCATCTCCAACCACCTGCTGAGGACAGGGAGAACATCCCCAGTGATGCTTAACCAAGCCATCTGGATGACTGAGCATTATGACAAGAAGAACAAAGTAATAAAATACCAGAAAATAGACAAGGAATGGCATAGGATACAATACAATAAGAAATGCAATGCTTTACTATACTGCATAGTATTTTGTAAAAGAACCGTGTGACAATAGCTCCTGAGAAAGGTTGGATGGGAGGCAGGGAGGCAAGTGTCTCTCCCACGTTTCTCTCACTATCTTCTTTTTGTAGGCCAGAACAACACCAGAGAGATTCAGACTGCTTCAAAGGTCCCTTCTACCACTCCAGCCACCTGCAGGTACAACTTCTTCCCTGCAACCCATAAGTCCCCTTGCCCAGCATTCCCTGTATCCCTCCAAGTTACTTATCCATGTGCTTCCCTAAGTTGAATTCCCTAAGCTAAATTCTAATTTCACTGACCTGTGCTCAGTCTTACTGACTACATCTCTTCTACATGGGAAGAAAGGAGAGCCAGGGAACCCAGGTAAGTCTGGGGAACATATCCTTAATATTTCCTCCATTTAAGTTTCCTGTAATCTGAATTCATATTCTTTCCATGCCATTCTGATGTTCTGACCACAGTCCAATGTGCTTGATGTGATGTGGAAACTTTCTCTCCTTACTTTCCATCTGTCTAATCTTAAAATAGTACAGACTAACCAGGTCGACTGAGTGAGGGACTGGTCACTAGTTAGTAACCAAAAGCAAAGGAGATTCCCTCTCAGCCAAGCAGAGGAGCCCCTACTCCAGACTTTTTGCCTGCCCACCTGCACCCAGGAGGTTTCCTTTATTCTTGACTCAAAGGAACAAAAACCCAGCAAAATAATGTAATATGAAAGTATGGGGTAGGGTGAGGTTTCTCTTCTTTTAACACTCCAGTTAATAGCTATGAGAGATTAGGGAACTGATTAGAAAGGACAGAAGATGATAGTTGCTTCCTTCCTGAGTAGATAGTATAAGGTACTATAATAATTACAATTAGTATTTACATAGCACTTTTAAGGTTTGCAAAGCACTTAAAATACATTTTCTCATTTGATCTTCATAACAATCCTAAGAGCTATTATTATCCTCACTTTACAGTTGAGTAAACTGAGGCAGACAAAGGTTAAGTTAGTTGTCCAGTGTCACACAGCTAGTAAGTATCTGAGACTACATTTGAACTCAGGCTTTCCAGGATCCAGGTCCAGTAATCTATCCATTAAGCCACCAGAGATGATCTAATCCAGACTTTTCATTTTAAAGATGATAAAAATGAGACCCAAGGAGGAAAAAGTAAGCTGCCCAAAGTTCTACTCCCTTCCTCTATGAGTCACTAGTAGGCTAGATCTAAACCCCAGGTCTCCTAGCCCAAGGTCTTCTTATCACTCTATATTGTGTAAGCATGTGCTCTGAGGACTTCTGAGAAGCTTGTGTGCCTTTTAAACATTTTACTCTGGGATCTGTCTTGGTGCTTGAAATTCTACCTTTAGGGTCATTGCCTTGGACAACAAAGGAGGAGGGGAGAGTCTCCCCAATAAATACGGGCTTAAGACAGGGCTTTAGAAGGACTCTGTGAACATGTGCTTGTTCTCTTCGGGGCCAATATTCATACCATTATCAATCAACAAGTTTTGATTAAATGCCTAGTATTGCCAGTCACTGTCCTAGGTACTAAAGATACGAAAGCAAAAATAGAAGCAATTCCTACTCTCCAGAAACTTCTGATCAATTGTGGGAGACAATATCTGAATGGTAAATGTATATATGCATATAGATATATACATATCGTAGCAGCAAGCACCCTAGCATACTCAGGATGGCTACTAACATAAGTTCTCAGATCTGCTTTTCTAAAGGAAAGCAACTCAAAATGGGTTAACAGTCTCACTTTAATCAGTCAAACATATATCATTTACCTAGTTCAGGGGAAAAAGGCAGCACCCTCAGCTTCAGAGAATGAAAACAGAAGTTACAAGCACAAGTTACAAACAGCAGAGAAACAGATCAGCAGATGGGCTTGCAACCATCTAACATCCATACCTAGTCAGTTACCAGAGAGGGAAGCACCAATATCTAGATTTTCAAAGCTGGGGGGGGGGGCTCAATGGATTCCCAGAGTCTCGTCTGACCAAATCACACAACTCTTCTCAAAGTGAGCCCCAAAGCAAAACCTCACATCAGGGTTTATATAGCCTACTCCTGGATTAGAGAATGTCACAGCCTTCTTGACCTGCTATCCAATCACAAAGTAACAAGGTGTGGCCATTCCCGAAAAACAAGCCTCCCACCACAGGCTCTGAGTAACCACATTCAGCCTATTAGGGGGCAGAGTATACTTTCAAATCAGGGAAGGTTCTCAGAGCCACTTAAGCCTGTCAAAGGGTCTTGGGGCAGGGAAGGTCTTCAGATTCCTGTAAAACATATACACGTCGTATACACATATAGGTATGTATGCATATACTTATTTAAGCAAACAGAATAAATATAAAATAAATGCTAGGTAATGAAATAAAAAGTAATCAGGGAGAATGGGTAGTAACAGTTGTAGAAGTAATACTTGAGCTACTTTTTAAAGGCCATGGATGATATTGTGAGGTAGAGGTAAAGAGGGAGTGTTCTTCATCCACGAGAGACTGAATGTCCAAGTAAGTATCAGAAAAATAAATGAAAGTATGACTGAATGGCACAGTGTAGAAAGGGAAGTAATATATGTTGAGACTGTAAAGGTAGATTGAGGCCAGGTTGTAAAAGGTTTTAAAAATCAAATAAAGGAATTTATATTTTATCCTTGAAGTCACTGGAGTTTAATAAGTGAGTTTAATTCCTCTGAATGAGAGTCAAATCTGTACTTAAGGAAATTCACTTGGGCAACAATGTGGAAGATGAACTGGAGTGAGCAGAGTCATGAGGCAGAGAAATTATTTAAGAGGCCATAGCAATAGTCTAAATAAGTGGTAGGAGATAGCTAGGTGGTACAGTAAATAGAGCACTGGACCTGAAGTCAGAAAGACTTTATCTGCATGAGTTCAAATCCAGCCTCAGACATTTACTAGCTGTGTGACCTTAGGCAAGTCACCTAACCTTGTTTGCCTCAGTTTCCTCATCTGTAAAATGAGTTGGAGAAGGAACTGGCAAACCACTCAGGTAACTTTGCCAAGAAAACCCCAAATGAGGTCAGGAAGAGTCTGACTGAACAAAAGACAAATGTAATGAGGACCTGAACTAAAGTTGTAGCCTTGGGAGAAGAAAAGGATAAGATGGAAGAGCTGTTGTGGAGGTTGAAATAACATTTGGAAAGTGAATGAACATGGGGACTTGACTAAGTCAAAGATAATGCCAAGGTCACAAGCCTGAGAGATAAGATTGGTGGTGCCCTTGAAAGAAACATAAATTTGTATATATTGTCTCCCTCTTAGGATGCAATTTCTGTAAGTTAGGAGCTGGTTTTGATTTTTCTTTGTATCTCCAGCTCTTAGCAGTGAGTGGTACATAGTAAATGATTAATGGATGCTTTTTCGATAATTGAAGTTTGGTAAAAGGTTATGTTTGTGGGGGTGGGGAAGGGGGAGGGAGATAATAAGTTCTCGTTTGGACTTCTTGAGTTTAACATGTTTCCAGTATGTTCAACCTGAAATGTTCAATAGACAGTGATTCAAGCCTGGAGCTCAAGAGAGAGACAGGCTGAACATACAGATCTGTGCATTGTTTGCATAAAGATGATATTTAAATCTGTAGGAGTTGATATGCTAACAAATAAGGAAAGAAGGTCCAGAAGAGAGGCTTGGAGTACACCCATAGTTAGGGGGCATGGTATAGATAACAAGTCAGCATAGGATTCTGAAGAGAAACAGATAGAAGGCAGAAGGAGAACTGGGAGAGAGTAGTTCCACAAAACCCCAGAAGTGAGAGATTTTTAGGAGGGAGAGATGGTCAATGGAGTCAAATGTAACACAGGTCCCAGAAGGATGAGGCCTTTGAAAACACCATCAGATCTGGTGAATAAGAGATCATCAATGCCTTTAGATAGACCAGTTTTAGGAAATGACATTTTGGATGAAGTTGGAAGCCAGCTTGTAAAGGAACAAGAGAAAAGAAGAAGCAGAGACAAGAAGTGTGCATAGATTTCTCTGGGAATTTGACAGAGAATGAAAGAAGAGGCATAGGATGATAGATTGAAGGGATAATAAATCTTAAAGGATTTTTGGAAATGGAGGAGACTCGGGCAAGTTTGAAGGAAGCAGTAAAGTAACTGATGGGAAGATATTGAGAGAGAAAATGGATGATTAAGGGAACAATCCACTGGAGAAGAGAGGAAAGGATGGATTAAGGACACATATGGGGTGGGGTGGGGGTGTCCTTGGGAATTAAAAATTGGAGGAGAAAAGCCTAGAAGATGACATCAAGGAGATTTGAGAAGAAAAAAAGGTGAGTAAAGTCAGCATTTAAAGAATGGCCTCAATTTTTTTCATTAAAGGAAGAAGTTAAGCCTCAGCTGAGAATAAAGGGGAGGAGACACTGTGGTAGGACTGACGAGACAAGAGAAGATTTGGAGTGTCTAATGTAAGGAGTCAAATAGGAAATTATTTAGAGAGAAATTAAAATATTGCCTTGCATCCATGGGGACCCAGTAGAGACTAAATAAGATGAAGTAAGATGAAGTCAGCTCCATTTTTGTGACTTCTTCTAGTTCCTTTCATCAGCATGTGAGTGGCAGCATAAGAGGTCAATGGTGGGAGTAGCCTAGGGTTGGGATAGAGAAAGAATTGAACAAGGAGAGGCAAAGGATTCATAAGTAGAAGCTAGTGTGGGGTCAACCCAGGTCAGCTGGTTTGAGAGTCTTGAAAAAGAGAAGTGATGTCTAATGTCAGATACTTATTTTTCTTTTTGATCAGTTTTTATGTAAATAGAACATGTGGGTAATGAAATCCAGGGCATGGCCATCACAGTGTATAGTTAAAGTGGTTTAGAGGGGTGAGTTAGGGATTTGAGTAGACTGAGGAAGGAAGAAGTTATGTTTACAAAACCTTCAACACGAATGTTGAAATCTAGTATAAAGGGCAGGAGTAGGGGAAGAGAAGATAAGGAACCAAATATTGAACTCCTTGAGAAAAGAGAGAGAATGTCTTGGAGGCTGGTAGACAGCAGCCACCATGATCAATACTGGGTGAAAATTTTTAATCAAGTAAATTTCAAAGGAGGGAGATTTACTGAATAATAGCGGCAACAGAAAAAAAGAAAGAAAAAATAATCTGGAAGTGGCTGTAGGTAGCTAGGGTATATTCTGACTTCCTTCCCAGGGCCAGTATGCCGGGGTGGAGGGTGGGAAGAGATGATATGGGAGAAGGTATAGCCAGTGCTGCAGAGGGTGGCCATAAGTTCTGTCTAATCTTAGCAAGTTGTATCCAGAATGAAAGTTTATTCAGTATGAAACAGGAATTGCAAAGGCACAGTGGAAGGGGAAATTGGAGTTGGAGTGGAAAAGGAAAGGTTGAAGAAAAAGGGAATCAGAAAAGAGGAGGTAAGAATCAAAACCATTTGCTCCTAGGCAGGCAGCAATTTATAAAGACAGAAAAAGGTAGAGTTTGCAAGGCATAAAGTGGGCAGAGAGTAGCAGGTGAGTAAGAATACTTAGGTTCTGGAGTTCCATGCTGGAGACCTTCTTAAACTATATCTAAACCTTATGACAGGATAGTTAAGTTTTGATGAAAGGACACTGGGAAAGGTTTGGAATAAGAGACACTACTTTGAAGTAGGAGCTGAGCACTGGAATAGAGAACTTTTGGCAGCTAAAGGCAAAGAGAAAGAGGAATTTGAGATCACTGGGAACCAGTGAGAAGGAAAATCCCAAAAAGGTGGTAAGAGACTCTTAAAGCCAAAATCTACCCAGTTTCACACATCATACAAAGAATAATGTGATTTCCCAGTTTGGATCTCCCCCCCCCCTCTCTCTCTCTCTCTCTCTCTCTCTTTCTCCCCTATCATCTGACACACCTCTCTTTCCATAAGCTTCTTAGGAAACAAGAAATTCATCATTTTGGGTGTAGTCCTGATCTTCCTGCTCCTTTTGGGGGTCCTTATTGTGGGAATTGTGTACATCAAGAAGCTCCACCAGAAAGCCAAGAAAGGTAAGAGAAAGAAAACTCTCACCTCTCTCTCCCTTTCTGCCCCCCATTGCCCTCATGCTCCACACCCACATCTTTCTAGTATTTCAGTCCTAGGGGTAAGGGAAAGATAACCCAGGATGGATTCTGTAGAGCCTCTGGGCCATCCCTCTGCTGATTCCTTTATATTTCTCCTAGTGGTGCATCTCATTCAACTTTATGTTATGGTTAGAGTTTCCTTATCCCCTTGGTGGAGTGTAAGAGCCTGGGGCCTGGGGCCTGTGTCTCATTCATCATCGTATCTCCCTCAGGGTTTGGTGACACATGCCTTTTATATACATGTTTGTAAACATAGCAGCGAGGTGGTGTGGTGGAGAGAGTGCCAGGCCTGGAGTGAGGAAGACTCTTCTTCCTTAATTCAAATCTGACCTCAGACAACTACTAGCTATTTGACCTTGAGCATATCATCAGCTTGACTCAGTTTCTTCATCTCTGATATAAGCTGGAGAAGGAAATGTCAAATTATTCCAGTATCATTGCAAAAACACCAAACCAACCACCACAAAACACAAATGGGGTCATGAAGAGTTGGATGTGACTGGAATGACTGAATGATAACAACAGAAAACAAACATAGCTTGAATGAATACACACAGAAGGTTTCTTTTATAATTCACTGAGCGTGTCACATCTATTTGCATGAATGTATAAAACATGGGATCTTCTTCCTCCCTTTCCCCCAACTTTTTCAAGACCACCCCCACAATTCAAATAAATTCAACTCATTTAATTCAATTTAATTGCACAAACATTTGCTAGGTGCCTTCTGTGAGCACTGTGATTGTCACCGGAGCACATGAAGAGATATGATACAGACTCCAATTTCAGGGAAATTACAGTATAATGGGGGGAAAGATATGAACATGAACAAGTATCATACAAGCTCTTTACAAATAGGGATTGTTTCTTTCTTTTTGTTTGTATCTTTAGTGTCTGGTACATAGTAGGTCCTTTATAAATGTTTCCTGATTATATTTCATTGTATATTGTCTTCCCTATTAGACCGGAAGTTCCTTGAGGCCAGGGACTGTCCTTTGCCTCTTGTTTGTATCCCTGGTTTACTGCAGTGCTAGTGTAGTACAGTGATGGGCACATAGTAAGTGCTTAATAAATGTTTATCAATTGATTGATTGTTTATACAAGGGAAAATGATATGAGAACAAAAGATTGGTACATTCATAATGAGTTGAGGAAATTTAAAAAGGATACTCCCTTTTACCTGGTTTTTGAGGGAAAGTTGAAGACCATGGAAACAGAAAGCTTCATGGAGTAGGTGTCTCTTGACTTGAGCCTTGAAGGAAGGGAGAGACTACAACAGATAGAAAGGTCCTGGAGAGTGCTATTGCAGGCAGAGGGAACAGAATGAGCAAAGACACGGAGACAGAAGGCGAGATAAGAAAGGAGGGAAAAGTCTAAGTTGTTTAAACACAAAATATCATCTTTCAAGAAAATAACAAGAAAAACTGTCCTAATATTCTAGAACCAGAAGACAGAGTAAAAATCAAAAGAATCCGCTGATCACATCCTGAAAGAGATCCCAAAATGAAAACTCCCAGGAATATTATAGCCAAAGTCCGGAGTTCCCAGGTCAAGGAGAAAACAGTACAAGCAGTCAGAAAGAAACAATTCAAGCACTGTGGAACTACAAGCAGGATAACATAAGATTTAGCAGCTTCTACATTAAAGGATCAGAGGGCTTGGAATATGATATTCCAGAGGTCAAAGGAGCTAGGATTAAAACCAAGAATCGTCTACCCAGCAAAACTGAGTATGAGGGCAAAAAAAGTGGATATTCAATGAGATAGAGGAATTTCATGCATTCTTGAGAAAAGTCCAGAGCTGAATGGAAATTTTCACTTTCAAATAGAAGATTCAAGAGAAACACAAAAAGGTAAACAAGAAAGAGAAATCATAAGGGACTTATTAAAGTTAAACTGTTTACATTCCTACATGGAAAGATGATATTTGTTAACTCATAAGGCCATTCTCATTATTAGGATAGTTATACAGAATATGTATATATGTGTATATATAAATAGAGGGTGAGCGCCCCACAGGTATGAGTTGAATATTAAGAGATAAAACCTGAAAAATAAAATTAAGAGGTGAGAGGAGAACATACTGGAAGAAAGAGAAAGGGAGAGGTAGAATGGGGTAAATTATCTCGCACAAAAGAGTCCAGAAAAAGTTTTTAGAGTGGAGAGAAAGAAGTGAGAGGTAAGGGGGGGAGTGAGTCAACCTTACTCTCCTCAGAATTGGCTTAAAGTGGGGATAATATACAGTCAATTGGGCATAGAAATCTATCTTACTCTATAGTAAAGTAGCAGGGAAGGGGATAAGAGAAGAGGGAGTGATAGAAGGGAGGGCAGATTGGGAGAGGGGTTACTCAGAAAAGAAAAAAGGAAAAAGAAACAAAATAAATGAAAAAGAGTATTAAGTAATGAGGCTAAAAAGGTAGAGTCAGATGGAGAGAGCTTTAAATGCCAGGTCAACATTATCTGTTGACAATAGGGATACATGAAGGCTTTCAAGTAGAAGAATAACATAAACATCTACAGATACTCTATTACTTTTAATTAGTTAAAGTTTATTTAATTAATTGTAGTTCTAATATTATTTATCATATTATATATGATCTATTATATATCATATTATATATCATACATGATATATCATATTATATATGATGTATTATAAATTTGTATGTGCTTAATAAGTATTTATTAAGTACCTATGTACCAAACACTATGCTAACCTCTTTAAAAATTTCTCATTTAATCCTTACAGCAACCCTAAGACATAGGTGCTATTATTATCCTCATTTCATAAGTGAGTAACTTGAGACAGACAGATGCCCAGGATCACAAATCCACTAAGTATCTGAGGCCAAATTTGAATTCCAGTCTTCCTGACTCTAGGTCTGACACTCTAGCCACTATATCATCTACCATAGAAAGCATCAATCAACTAATAAACATTTATTAACCACCTGTGATGTGCCAAGTACTATGTTAAATGTGACCCACTCTCTGAGGTATACAGTCTCAGGATGGGACTGGAGAAAATCAAACATAGGCAACCAGGGGGAGAGAAGGGGTAGAACATCTCCCCTCAACTTTTCAATAAGGGGTCAAGCTGCTTAAAGTTGTATATTTTGGCAGGTGATGATTTCCATCACATGAGTGATGACTTTGAGAACAAGTGGCAGAAATCTAAGGTAAGTGAATCTAACCATTTTTTAAACATCTTCATCTATCCAGGACTTCCTCCCTTTCACCTATGTTATCTGACCCATCCTAGAAACCTGTACTATGGACAGGATGGAGCTTATCCCGATTCTCAGAGTAAACCCTGGGATCTTAGAATTTAGAGGCAGAAGCAAAAGGAGATATTTGCTTAGTTCAACTTATTCATTTTAGGAGGGAAGAATTGTTTTTAATTTTAGTAACATTTAATTTTTATTCCCAATTACATGTAAAAACAATTTTAAAAATTCTCTTTAGTTTGAGATCTAATTTCTCTCCCTCCCTAGCCCTTCCCTGAGATGGTAAGCAATTTGATATAGGTTATATAAGTGCAGTCATGCAAAACATATTTCCATATTAGTCATGTTGTTAAAGAAAACACAGATCAAGAAATAAAAAAAACTACTAAAAATAAAGTGAAAAATAGTATGTTTTGATCTGCATTCAGACTCCATCAGTTCTTTCTCTGGAGGTGAATAGCATTTTTCATCACGAGTCTTCTGGAATTGTCTTGGATCTTGGATCATGGTATTGCTGAAAATAGCTAAATCAACCACAGCTGATCATTCTTACAATATTGCTGTTAATATGTATAACGTTCTGCTGACTTCATTTTGCATCAGTTCATGTAAGTTTTCCAGGGGTTTTTTTGAAATCATCTTCTATGTCATTTCTTGTAGCACAGTACTGTACCATTACAATCATATAACACAATTTATTCAGCCATAGTCCAATTGATGGATATCCCCTCATTTTCCAATTCTTTGCCACCACAAAAAGAGATGCTATAAATAGTTTTTATATGTAGGTCCTTCCCCCCCGCCCTTAAATCTCTTTGGGACACAGACTTAGTAGTGAAATTGCTGGATCAAAGGATAGACACAGTTTGATAGACTGTAACGCCAATCAGCAATAGATTTCTGAGAGAATGCTACTGTGAGGAGCTTTTAAGGTTCGGATTACATCGCATTAGTGAACACTCTGTTTATTCCATTACAAATATTCATTCAGTACAATGTTCACCATTTCAACAGTTCACAATATTATATACAATCTTCAGAACAAGGAAAGTCTCTATATTATATCTTATTTCAGAAAGACACAATATTTAGAACAAGGAACAAAAGAAGAATCAGCTGGTTTCCCTAA